>VYZV01018309.1:75821-121533 GCA_013401275.1 Pandion haliaetus | reverse complement strand
GGTGGGGTGGTGGTGGTGGTGGTGGTGTGTGTGTGTGCCTTTTTTGAATAGTGCAAACGATGCAGCCTCTGACCTGTTTTAGTGCTCTCATTTAAAGCTCATCCTTGCACCTAAGAAGCTTCCCCAGGAAGCAGAGAGCTGGCAGGGCTCTTCTGCAGCTCCCACAGACTGTCCAGACCCAGCCCAAGCGATGGCAGCAGTGTGAGGATCAAGGCTGGGCCATGTCCCGCTCCCCTCATGGCAGGCTCTGAGCAGACTGCAGGCTTTGAGATTGGGAAAGACAGACAAGTGGCTTAAAGGCATCCCTGTCTCCATCCTCCTCAGTGAAACTACCACATTAAAAAGATTAAAGGCCTATTTCTGCCCATTTTAAATGTGCTGATTAAATTAAGAAGTGTTTTCCTTTTCTTACATAGTGCAAGCTGGCATGCTGGGATGCCAGTTTCACGATGGTGGTAGTTTATACAGTTTTGTTACATTATTCTTTTGCCCTGCCTGAAGTAACGCAGACATTTTTAGCCCAGCTTTCTTGTACAAAGACCCATCTGTCTGTTTCCAACCCCAGTTACTTTTTGAGCATACTTGCGAGTTTCACCCATACTTGAAAAAGAAGCACAGCCCTCAAAGACATCAAGTTCCTCAAGAAGTAGGGAATGGAGAGAGGGAAGAGACTCAGGTTAGTGCTTCTCCTGAGGAAGGGCTGTGGGGTGACCCTGGGAGTGCCCCATTGTGCACCACGCACCTGGGATGAGGGAGGCAGCTCCTAGGAGGGCGGCCTGGAGACATGGGAGACAGGCAGGAGCACTGAGGATGGGCTGGTTTGGGGGACTAGAGACAGTAAACACTGCCATAAGGGACCTGTCATAAGAGGTGGAGGGACAAAGGACATAATGAAGAGAAAAGCAGGTATCATTAGTTCTGCTGAGAAAAAAAACCAACTCAATATTCCTCCTCTAGGACAGAAGCTGTTGTTTTGCATGTATTTCTCCACTTTTTTTGTATGCACAACCCAGGAATAACATTCATTGGCCTCCTCTGCCTGCCTTGTTCCTTACAAAGGGACAATCCCACTCCGGGGAGGCTAATGGAAAAAACCTTCCAGTGACTTCAGCAAGAACATCACTGGGGCAGAAGTGCCTAAAAATGAACACAAAGGGCACTTTCAGCTGGAATTTCTCGCTTGCCTTACACCTGCTGTTCCCTTTCATTACAGCCCAGCATGGTGTCCAGGCATTGCCATCATGGTGCAGGTGGGCATCCCTGCTGGCCCCTTCACTCTTTCCCCCAGAGAGGCTGCAGTGCCACAGCTCAGCTGATGCAGCATGAGTTACTGCTCCCACCAGCTGCTACCTTACCAAAACTGTGCCTCTGAGCTAAGATTCTAGCTCAAACCCTGAGCTGCAGCAACACCCTCAGTGAGACCGCAGCCTTCACAGGGGTAAATTTCCCCATCTCACCAGGAATCATAAGTACTGTGCAAAAGGCATGGCTGTGCAATGCGTGAGGGGGGGAAATAATAACTTTGTACACGTGGAGCTGGATTTGATGCACCTCCAGAGATGTTGCAAATAATGTCAGTGGTTATTTGCTATATTGAGCTTGATAAGTTGGGGGGGTAGCTTTTTCTTTTTTTTTAAATGAAGTCATTGAACAGAGCAAATTGGGTGAAATTGGTCTTGCAATGGAAAGTGATGACTTTCACCTGAGAAAGTTACCTTGGACTTTGTTGCCACAATTTAATAATGAAAAAATGAATAAAGAAAAAAAAAAATGACAAGGAAAGAGCAGAAACAAGTGTGAGAATGATCCAGAGACTGCCCTGAAGTGTCCAGCATGGCAGGGGAGCGATCACTCCTCACCTTGTGTGGCAGAGGAGCAAAGGACTGGCCACTGCATGTCCCCTGTGGCTGGGAAGCTTGCAGCTGGGAACACAACCCATCTGCTGGGCACGGACGAGTCCAGTCTGCTCCACGCTGGCCAGCACCTGCTGCTCTTGGCGTAAGATGAGCAGATAAGAACCCTGCACTGCCTCAAAAATCTCTGCTATTCCATTTGGCTGAAAGCACAAAGGGGAAGGTAAATGGGAGAAGGAGGACGCAAAATGCAGACCTTCCCCCTGCTCCTTCTGGGCGGGGTCCCAGCAGCTACCGAGCACTGGATCAAGTCACCAAGAGCTCATTCAAAACGTGGCACCTGTGAAACTGCCCAGCACCATTCTGGCATGCGTATTCAGCTCCAGGAAAGACCAGAGCCTCACCACACAGAGCACAACATCGTTTTCCTGCTGCAGCACAGCCAAGCCAGAGAGGAAATCTGTGTCCCACTTTCAGATGCCAAACTCTTTGTTCTCCTTCTCCATGAAACCGGAGAGATAATCATGCCTCAGAGCCCTAAGGCTGCTGCAAGGCTCCATTTGTTCATATGCTTTTTTGGGGTGGAAAACAGAGCGTGGCAGAGCCAGCTCCCTCCACAGAAACCATGCATGAGCATTGTTAGCCAGCAGCCCCTTGGCTGAGGTTTGCCTTGAAAGTGCCCAGAAAACTTGCTCATTACCCAGTAAAGGCACCATCTCCTGCCATCTAGGATCAGCCTGCAACTAGTTGTGCATTATTATCTCTACTGCTTTAACACCCAGATCTTCCTTCTCCTCTCCCTATTTCTGGTGCTAAGCACAATACAGCGGTGCAGAAGGAGCAGCTCTTCCCCGGGGGCCTGTGATATCAGGAGATAAGGCAGATGAAGGAAAGGCTGTTGTGCCTGTTGCCTTGGTTAGAGACCCGAGCCACAGCTCACACAGCCAGTCCATACCAAGGTGCAGACTCTGACCCTCTGGGGCCAGGCACAGCCTTTATTGCATGAGCATCTCCACAGGAGCCAGACATGGCACTCACTTGCTCTATCCCCAGCAAACAGAACCCAGTGTCATGGGGAGGTCCACCCCCAGTATAAGGACATTAGTCATTTGTTCCTTATGCCCATTAAGTTTCTTCAGAAGAAAACACATTTCTAGCTGCATGTCTTTGGCGTGATTTTTGTTTTCCTCAGAACAAAATCCAAAACTGTCACAGAGCTTCTCTTAGAGGGAGGAGAACTGAAATTAAATGTGCTAGAGGTCTCCACCAGGTGCTGGCAGAATCACAGCAAGGTCACCAGTGGACTGGGGAGCCTTTGGTAGCCAGCCTGCATCTGTCTCTTCTTCCAAGAAGCACTCAGAGGAGTTGGGGAGCAGGGAGAATGTAGGAGGGGAGGGAGGGAGGGGGTGAATAAGTTTGGCCAGTTCTCCAGTGCTGTGGAGACAGAAGAGGGATGGGGAGGGCTTCACCTAGGGGGGAGAGGCACCTCCTTCAGGGTCAGAGTCTCTTGGAGATAGATAGGAAGGAAGGGCACAGACATAGCCCCCTGAAATGCCCCAGCAGCTGTACAGGTAGGGAAACAGCTCTACTGTCAGAGACTGCCAGAGCTTGTAAGGACCTCTGCAAAGGGGAGCCAAGAGCCTGAGATGCTGTGTTTCAGGTTGATCCTTGGGACTGCAGTACACAAGGCTGGTAAGGGCTGTCCCAGCCCCAGGGAGGGGCAGCTGTACTAATCCCTCTTCTATGCATATCACCTAGCCCATCACCTAAGCTCTACTCACTGGAGACCCTCCTGAGGGAAATGTGCTCAGGGTTTCACCTAAGTGCTGTTACAGCATCCTTACTGAGCCATCATTTAAGCTCACTACATCTCCGCCCAAGCCCATAGCACTGTGAGAAGCTTTCCACTTTTCGGGTGCCAAATACCACTTTTGGGTGCTGCTCTGGGACAGCCATCCTCCCCCTGCCCCTGCCCGGCAGCACCAGCTCCCCAGATGGGAGCGGGGGCTGCTCACCTGGAAGTGCAGGGAGCAGCACCCGCAGGTCCTCCCCATCCACCCCTGCTGCAGCATGCGGGGGGTGATGGCTTGGGCCCTGCTTCTCCACTGCAGCAGAAACACCCTCGCCAGCCCTGGCTTTTGCTCAGGGTGAGGGGGTTTTGAAGTGGAGGTTGGTTGCTTCAGCTGCCTGTTAATACTGAGGGGAATCCAGTTAGCTATGCGTGCTAGTAACAGATGGGAAAGATGCTGCCTTCCCAGAAACTGGTGTCTTTCTTGACCAAGAGAACATTGCAATGGCAATGGCAATAGCAACTGGCAGAAGAAATTTAGGCATAGCAGTGGTGCAGCTGAGGGTAAAGTGTAGACACCTGCTCCTGCTTTGGGCAGCATGCCTGCTTCACGCTGCCCCAGTCGAGCGCCAGGCAGGCAGGTCTGGCCCCATTTGCTCAGCTCTCCAGCACCATTTGGGAGGCAGAAACCATCCTTCAACCTGTCTTGTCCTCAGGGTGCTCAGGCCCTCAGCCCCACATCCAACCCAGCATGGATGGAGGAGAGCTCAGCACCTGCAGCAGCCCTTCCCCAGGAATACTTACACGGGCAGGCAGCTCTTCCCCCGTGCCGCTGCAATGCTCCCTTCTCCAACCCCGGCACTCACGTCCCCAAGACCAGACACTACTGTCCCAGTGTCCTCACGGTGCCAGCTGGTTGCAGGTCCTTGGGGTGTGCAGAGCTGCTCATGGAGACACCAGCCCAGGGAGGCACATACTGACCTGCTCCTACACACAGAGGGGAGCTATGAGCCCCTCCTGCCGCGGGGCCCCTCTCCCCCTGCCTCACCCCACGCAGCTCCTCATTGCCCATATCGACGAGCCCTTAATGAGCTTTGAGCTCACGTCCAGTCAAATCAACACCCTGCATGTCGCGGGTGTGGGGTGGCGGGGGGGTACCCAGAGACACTGGAAAAACACACGTCTCTGGGAGAGGAAAGGCTCCAAGGGCATGGGCAGGAGGGAGGGCAGGAGCACAGGCAAAGGGCCTGGCACTGAAAAATGGGGGAGGCAGCAGGTGAGTGCGTTGCATGGGATTGGTTGCACCCATGTTGCTGCAGCAGTTTCTGCAAGGATGGCTGCAGCAGTACATAAGAGGCCATGCTAAAGGGACTGTGCACACCCATTGCCCTCCATGTTTGCAGTTGGACAGTCTCCATCTTCTCCGTGTGCAGGGCTGGCTGCAGCGACGCAGAGGATGCAGAGGCCCGGCATGCCATGCGCAGCAGGGAGGTTGGGTCTCTGTCCATGAGCCTCTCCTGCTTTCACACAGCTCTGTCCAACACAGCCTTTGCACAGGCCCAGGCTTGCAACAGCGCAGCCCTGCGAGGGGGAACAGGGCAGGCAGGGCTCAGGAGAAATAGTCCCAAAAGACACCATGGTGTTGCCGGTCAGGTGCACTACTGGCTGTAGGTCAGGCTTTTGGGGTGGAAGGGGAAGGCAAAGATGGATACTTCCCACTGAAGTGTCAGGTACCGGCCACCAGCCAAGGAAAGGAGCCACATGCGAACAACCAGTTGCTTAGTGTGTAAATCCTGTCATTGGCTCTAAAAAGGGATTGCGTTGAGCCTTTATTTCCCTTTTCTTTTTCTTTCTGGGGCCCAAGACAATTTGCATCCACTGGGAACATGGAGTAGTCTCTCTCAAAGGCAGCGTGTGGGAGTTGCCAGCTCTGCGAGCATCGCCTCGTTAGTGGCAGCATTTTCAGAGGTGCAGGGGAAGGAGCTCAAGTGAATTAAAGTATAACTCTGCCCAGAGATGGCTGGTAAAAACGACACCTTCTCACTTACCAGCTCCTCTCTTTGTGTGAAAGGAGACCTAGGTATATTTAAATTCGTGACAAAAGTACACTTAGCTTCTTTCAGTGCTGCGGAGACAACGCAGCCGGTGACCTGGATTCCCCCCACACCCCCCAGCCTGTACACAAGGGCTTGCACTTCACCCTAGCCATGACCCCACACCAGCTCCCTGGGTGCTCAGGTGGGCTTACCGTACCCCAGCAATCCCATATGTTTTATTCCTCATTCAAAAAACTCACATTCTTTGAAGGTCCTCCATGTCTCCTTAGAGCAGGCAATCACACCCATAACCCATCACAGCTAAACCTAATGCAGCTCATCTGCCAAAGCGCTTAATCCATACAGATGGGAGGGAAAACATGCTGCCTTACATCTTTGCTGAGGTTGCTGCTTGTGGTCCCATCTATGTCTGTGCTAATATCCTACCAATGGGCTATGTTTAAAGATCACATTTCAGGCAAACCAGGCACTAGAGGAGCATGGGGGAGGCAGTAAGACCCCCACCAGTTATTTCAGCCATTAAAGGAGAGAGACAGTGGTGCCAGGAGGGCTGGCAAGGCTGGTGAGAGGGAAAATGGAGAAAGAAAATTATTTTTGCTGGGTAAACCCAGCAGGGTTTCAGAGCTGAGTGGGAGGATCACATGCAGGCTGGAGGCACCCTGACAAAAAGGCATCCGTGCTGAGCTGAAGCAAATGCTGGGAGCGGGACTCCCTTCTGAGAGTGAGCTGTGGGACAGACAGAGCACCCTGATCCCCCTCCTCTGCCAGGAAGCCTGTGTTTCCCATGCTGCTTTGTGAGCTTGAGTAACCCTTATTTAACAGCTAATAAAGTTAAAAAAGAAGTAAACCTTATCTGTCTCGGAAATCTTTCCTTTAGACTTTTGTCTGGGATAAAGAACAGCCAGTGCAAATGTTGTGCTGCCCTCGCTCCCTAGAAAACCCATTCTGCATTTATGCAAGGGAGCGCAGCCTGCACTGGCCAGACCTGCAAGGACAGGGAGCGTGTAGTGCAGAACAAGGAAATCATTATTGCCTGTCATGCCATGGAGTTCTACTGAAATTGCTGCCAGCTCAGTCCCGCAGGAGTGAGATCAAGTCCCTGCCCAGTGAGCCAAGGCTCACAGTGTTTTGGAGAGCTTCTTCACAGCTCTTGGTGAAGGCAGGACTGGCAGAGGCGTGCTTCCCCCGTCTCCTGGGGAATGTGTGGGCACAGTCCTGGATGTGCTGGACCATGTGGGAGGCTCAGCTCTCCCTCATCTGCCAGGCTTGCTTTGCAGCCATGACAGGGCCCAAGCCAGGAAAGGGCTTCTTGAATGTAATATCCTGTTACCAGGTCAGGTTTGCTTCAGCTAAACAAACCAAATTAGAGCAGGTATCTGCAGATGGCAATTTCAGTAGGGAGCCAGCAGCAAAGCCCCTGGCCTCCTTTTGTCAAAAGGAATGAAACTTCAGCTACTGAGATACCATAACTCACCCTTTCCTGAGCATGCTGTGCCTTGCATTAGCCTCTCCATCACTGTTCCCTCTTGGTCTTCAATCTCTTCTCAAGACCCATTGCTGATGTGACACCTCCTAAAATAAAAAGACAGAGAGAGACAGTAGCAGTTTGCTTGCAGGGCAGGTGCAGATCTCACACCTGAGGGAACCAGCCTGTTATATGCATTTTCACAGCTCCCCACACAATCCTGGCTGAGGAACACCTGAGAAACACAGTGGGTCGACTGGAAACACCAATTGTCCTAGGCAAAGACATTCACTCCTTTCACTGGAAGCACGGCAAACCATCTCCCAGTCGCATGCACTGCTAGTCTGGAGAGAAAACAGGCCAGAAAGCAGCCATTTCCCCTGAAGGGATAAAAACTGAATTTGACGGCAACAAGTGTTTTCTGTATAACATTTATTGTGCGAGTTAGAGGCAGAAGCAGGCAGTGAGTATCAAACGCACTGGGAAGCAAGAATATCTCTCACCATCAGTCTTAGCAACCCCTTCCTTTCCCAGAAGAAAGGAAAGTGGGGCCAAGAAAAGAGAGTACATGGGTATTTCATACTTGGCTAGAACTAGACATGGACTGGTAAGCCCAAATGAATTTGGGAACATGCCTTAGGAGAGAAGCAGAATTTGTTTGGAAGGGTGGGATTTGGAGCTGTTCTCTTGGTTGTTGTCCATAAACATTGATGAGACTAAATTTTGATTCACCAGCATGTTCCCAGAAAATGGGAGCTTGGCAGATACTCAGACAAATACTAGCTGGCTTGAGTATTTGCATTTGAAGCATTTGGGCTGCCACTTCCAAAGCTTTTGGTGGCTTGGGAAGTATCCAGCAAAAGAGCCCAACCCCACTATATAATCTGGGTGAGTAAACACAAGTGCAAAGAGTGTTCTCTGAATAACAGCTATTGGATGCAATGACAGCAGTAAAAGCAGCCAAATAATCAGGCTAGCCATCTCTTAGTTTAAAATTCATTTGCAAAAATCATTAGCACAATCATTGTAAAATAAGCAGAAGTATAATCACTCGAGAATAATTTGCAAAGAGAAATAGGGCTGCGCTCACTGAAAAGAGCTGCTACTAGCTGTGAGGCTGCCTGGCTCTGCCTAAGCCCACCAAGTCCACCACCTCCAAAGGGAAGCTAAGCTGGCCAGCACAGCACGTCTGGCAGGCGTTGCTTTTTTGGGCCCAGTCTAAGGCATGGCCTTCTCCTCCGCAGCTTCAGTGATCCTGCCAACCTGCGGTGGGAGCCAAGCTGGCTTGCATCCTTCCTCCCTGAGCAGGCTCAGAGCTCAGGTCTGGTCTGACTCCTGCCACCCAAGCCATCCTCTCCCAAATGGTGGTCAGTAGGGTATAGACAGGGAAAACATGTAAGACCAGGGTAGGTAAGGCAGGACAATTCCTGTGCTCAATCCTCCCAGCTTCCACCTGCAGGTGCTATACAGGACTCCCAGCCCAGGTGGCCTGTTAAAAACTCCCCTGGAGGGGTCTAGGGTTGCTTCATCAGCAGTGGCTGGGCTGTTAATACCCAGTAATGTAATCGCTTCCCAGCCTCACTGGCCTCTTCTCCCCAGGAAAGCTGCCAGAACCAGGGCTCCTCCTGATCTTGGGCACCTTGTGCAATCGCTCCCAGTCAAGGTGGGACGAACCAGTCCAACGGCATAGGGAGAGGTCTTGCCCCACACATTTATAGTCACCCACAGGCTGCCAACCATGCTCCCGGGGAACACAGCTTCTTTGAAATATCCTTCCCACAGAAACCTGCCTTCAAAGAGGTCACAGTGGCATTTTACCCGCTCTTTCTTTCAATGAAGAGCCTCCACCTCCAGTTCGTTTGGGTAGAGTACTTCTAAGTGTGTGACCAATTCTTCCATTTGACTGAAATAAATAGGGCTCTATATATGGAAGTTTCTGGGAGAAGAGAAGCCCACTGTTTCACGTGGGGTTAGCGTGCTTATGGCTTTTGTTAACAGCTAAAGCACAGTGAAAGCTCAGGCCTCTGCATCATCACAGTGTCTCCTTCCCTGGCTGCAGCAAAGATGGCGATGGTGCTTGTGGATGGCCTGTACCTGTGGGCAGCCCAGCCCATTCATCTGATCATGCTGATAGCTACAGCACCTCACTGTGACACAGATTCAGTTTCCTGCTGGGAAAAGCCAGACCTGATTTGCACTTCCAAAGTGCAAGGTTTGATTAGCAGTGCCTGCCTCCCAGGAGCTGCCAGAAAGCTCTCGAGCTGATTGCTGGGTTAGTCTCTAAGCACTGGCAAGGGTACGGCACCTGCCTGTGGGCTTTAAGCTTTCTCCAGAGATGCTCCAAAGGCCGGAGTTCCCAGACCACAAGCGTGCCGGGGATCCATGTGACACAGGGACACTGGTGTTCCCAGGGGACCCCAGGGGGCCCAAGAGGCCATGTACCACTGGTGTCCATGGTGGGATTTGGGAGCAGACTCTGAGCACAGCAGAGTCTCCCCTTGCCCCTCTCTTCCCAGCTATCTCCCCCGCTGCAGGAGTATCTGAGTGAAACTGGGTGTCCTATGTCCCTGTGATGTGCACCTCCTGGCCAGCACACCAACAAGGGGCACAAGGCCCCAGGAACCAGAAGCAAGAGCTATTATGGACACCAGCCACACAATTTCTGCAGGGAGAAGGACTGCCAGCAGGCCTTGTGTAACAGCAGGGTTACAGTACGTACCCACTGCAGGGAGCTCTCTTACATCTTGTCTACGCATACGCAATCAGTGTTGCCCACCTAAATCAAAACCAGTTAGGCTAAATTAAACCAGAGCAGCCCACTTTGCAAGCATGATTATTCCAGTTTAAAGACCATTTGGGTGATAGGTGGATGTAGTCACACTGATGAAAGTGTGCCTGAGTCTGCAGGTTGTTTTGATAAATGTAGTTAAAAAACCTGAGCATCTATCAGTGAAACTGCTCTCACAAGGGACTGCGATGATTTAGCTCTTTTGCTTCTAACCCATCCAAAACAGTGTGAAAAATAACACTGTGTTCAACTTAGCTCAAACTTGATCCTGATGGACTTAATATAAATTAAATTTAGTGTGAATGGTACATAAATAGAAGTGTCCTCACATACTTTGGAAGATATAACTGAAATCACATGCTGTGTTAAACCAACCTAACTTTAAAGTAAATGTGCCCTTAGGTCTAGTTACATCATTGGTATAGCTCTGCCAGGAGAGCGTATGATTTTTTCCCTCTTTATTAAGAGGCTTATGCTGATAAAAGCTCCGAGGTAGATGCTTTAAATCAGCCTAAGTACAGTTATACTGATAGAGCTTATGCCACTTCCCGTAAAACTGTATGGCAATGCTCTCCTACAGAGAGAAGAAGCCTTATTGTGCAGCTGTGTTTGACCTCAAGAGGACAGGGGTGTGGGGAAAAGTGTGATAGGTGTGGAGGAAAAAAAGGATAGATTTGGGTATGAGATGCAAGCCAGGACAAGTTAAGAACAGAGGCAGTATAACCATTGCCCACCACAGGTGCTCCATCACAATAAGTGCACAGGCCTTGGGGACAAGAGGAGGAAGAGGAGCAAAGGCCTGGGTCCCCTGTGAAGTGCCATGCAGGTGCAATATCATTTATCACCACGTAGGAAGGGACGGTACCTGCACCGTGAGGGAAAACATGTCCAGCCTGCAGCCTTGCTGCTGCTTGCTCATGTGATGCACACAACCAAAACGAGCCCTTGTTTGCAGCAATCGCGTTTCACCCTCCAGGGGATTTGCTTCTATTGATAGAATCGGATGTTGGGAAATTAATTTGCTGTCATTCAATGTGCCACACGTCAGCCCATCCGAGGAACTTTGGCCAGAACAACCAGAAGGTGCTGCTGACACCTCTGCCCGGGGTCAGTGAAACCCCCTTCCCTTCCTTCCAGAGAGGGAAGAAATTTTGGAAAGTTTTAGCAAGATTACAGATTACCTCTACTTATAGTCAAAGTTCGGAGGCTCACAAACTTGAAATGCTGGCAGCAGTGTATTTACTCACTGGTCTCTGTCACAATACGGACATCAGTGGTGTGATTAAGACACAAAAATACCAATGTGTAATTCTCCCCCAGATGCCCAGGCACAGGAGCACCCACGTGGAGATGCGCAACATCTCAGATCAGTATCTTTAACTTTCTGAAAAGTTTCGCATTTCTCCTCTTCGCACAAGGCCCCGTGGGAGCCCAAGGATCCAACAGCAAAGGTTTTGCTGCCGCCTCCCCTGACCTCAGGCTGTGACAGTTGCTTGGAGAGACCCCCCAGAAGTCAGCACCCCCCTGCCCTAATAAAGCCCAACTCCAACTGACTGGAGAGCAGGAAAGTGGGACTGAGCTTGACCACCCCCAAATGCAAGGGAAATGTTACCCTTGTCTTGAACTGCAAAAGAGGCCGGGTGAGGGTTATACTGAAAATTACATTATGTAAAATTTTAGGCACCAAATAACTTTTAAAATTGGATCTTTTAACTGCTGGCTAGGGCAGATAACTCATTTAAAAAAAAAAAAAAAAGAGGAAGGAAATTAATTCCTGGCATTTTCCCAACTTGTCACCGTAAAATCAGTATGTTCTTAAAACGTTCAAATATCCTCCACCCACAGGCTCTGAAAAAAACTAACTGTGCCTGACCAGCACCGCTTGCTCACATGGAAACATGCACTCCTGTGCTTGGGCTTCTGGACAAGGAGGTTTGTGGGACAGGACAGCTGGAGGCTGCCCCAAGGCTCCAGTTTTACTTAGCTGGTAACTTACACTTTAGCTAAGCAGCAAGTGTAAAGCTGAGCCCTGCAAAAGCAGCTGGGAATGGGAGAGCCCCGTGTTGGTGATGGGACAGACACCCATGGGACAGGACTGCATGGGGCATGGGAGAGAGGACTCCACCACTATCTCTCTATTGCATGACTGATGTACACATCACGCCAGTGCCAATGGAAGCCACAGTCCCCCGGGCTGCCTGGGGAATTCATACCTCATTCAAAAGCATAACACAGAAAGCTAACACTGCCTGGACATGTTTTCCCCAGAGTTATGAGATTAAGCCCTGGCACTGGGCCAGTTCCCATTGCCAGGCTGCCTCCCGCCATCCTGAAGAGGCTAACCCAGGGTTTCTGATTTACACTGCTGTGCCTTGCCATGGGCGGGATTTCTTTTCAGCAGCTCCTGGGCCCACCTGTGTACTGCTTGCAGCATCCCAGCACAAAGCCCTTTGCTCCCGGAGAGCATGGTCAAGAAATGCCAGGCTCCGGCTCTCAGGTCATCCCCACGTCAAACCTAGTGCATGGGAAGGGAGGCTCATGTTGCACAATGCGGCAATGGCCCTTCTCCAGGATGTGGGAAAGTGACAGGTTGCTTTTTTGTTTGGGTGTGGGTTTATTGCTCCATGAGAAAAAGAAGATCGTTTTATCTCCTGTTGAAATGTGAGGTCGAGAAAGGCACCAGACTGCTTGTAATCACTCATTCTTCTCCAGAGACCACTATCTACACCATGGCACAACAAAAGCCTCACAGTTGATAAAGCATATTTTGGAAAAGTCTAGTGGCCACTGGCAAATAATGAACGAGCATGAGCATGCCTTCAGTTCAGAGCAGCCATCCTAGACAGCTAGTGGGGTAAAGGTCCCTGTCCTGGCTGTAACCCAGGCTGGGCAGGAAAGTATTCTGCAGCCCATAAAAAAAGGAGAAAAAAAATCAAGAGACTGTTTCACAGCATGCTCTTGGCATGTCACCAAAAGCAAGACAGGACGGAGTCATCCACAACTGGCTTTGCACAGCCATTGAAAGCATTTCTCCCTGGGAATCCTTTTCTTTTCCACATAGCTTTCCAAGCACAGGCTTGACAAACCAGAACAGACAGCTCCGAAAATACATGTCCTTCTTTGCAGAGACAGTCATGGGTCAGGGATTCAAAACAGAGCCAGGATTGTGCTCCAAGAGCAGTCAAGGTGGCAGAGCTTATTCTGGGTTTCAAAACAAAACAAAGCAAAACAAGCTCCCCACTGCCCCCCCAAGCACTGTTAGACATGTTTATTCTCTTCCCTTGGCCCCAGCAAGAGATTCAGGAATAAAGTCTCTGACTTTGATGCCCCAGCCCTTCCCTGCAGCCCTGCGGGGGCAACTGGATGGCAGCATATACACATCTCCTCATCCCCTCAGGTCTTAAACTTTAATCCTTACTTTTTGAAAGGTTGTATTATTTTATCTTCTCCTTTAATGAACATTACTCCCCTCTTAACCTGTTCAAACCCAACTTAGCTAATTAGTAAGAGCTTACTGTACATAAGCACATGTAACCTAATAAATCAAAGAACAGCAAGATGATCTGACATTCTCTATACCCTCATGATTGCAGACTGCCTCTTTCCTGGCCCTTGTTGGCTGTGCAGCCAAGTCACTTGGCTACTGTCTCTTATTTCTAGCTGGGCAAGGCCCACTTCCCTTCACGACCAGGAAAGCACCTTACCAAACCCCTCCGGCCACACACTAGGGAAGCAAAAGCTCAGGAAAGTTCCCAGATGCAAGCACAAACCACACAGCCACTGCACAGCACCCATAAATCACACAACACAAACATGACCCAAGGTCCCTGGCATCTGAGAAATCAGTCTCCCCTGCTCTTCCAAGGGTTTTCACAAACAAAAATGCAGCTTTTCCTCCAGCTCAGTCCCTACTCCCCTTTGTCCTCCACTGGCCCTTGGCAAGGTGCAGTACATGCACAGGATCAAGGTAAAATCAAGAGCTTTGCTCAGGATGGAACTGTGGCTCCAACCCTTGGTAGCTAACCTCTGCACTAGGGCTATCATGTGCATAGCTTCTCTCCGCCCAAAAAACTAAGATGGGGGCTGGAGAGAGGGCACAGCTGCATCTCCAGCTCATTGGGAGCTACAGCAGATCGCTGTTCTTTGCCTGAGGGCTACCATGGTCACCTGACACAGGGGAAGGTTTGAGAGCCGAGCTTCAACCCAGATGAAATGCCACTGCAATTCTCCTCCCCCAAAAAACATATTGAGTGTTGGAGTCATGAAAATTGAAAATGCCCTGGCAATGAGAAAAAAATACATATTACTTCATGCTGGACAAAGGTAGAAGTACAAGAATTGCTGTAAGAGTCCTCCAGAGCCCGAATGCACCCTCCAGGGCCAGGATGGATAGGGCTTCCTGGCCACCTGCAGTCCCAGGGCCGTGTGTGAGGGACACAACAGTGTCTCCCTACCCAACCAGGCGGCAGTCCAGCCAGACCAGGAATCACATTCATTCAGATCAGGATCTAAGGGAAGAGGCTCAAGAACAACACATTTCTCTTTGGGAAAAAGAAACTTGCCAGAAGGGCATGGGAAGGGGCTTGTTTGGTGCACAGAGAGACGGACACAACCTCTCTGGCTGGAAGGGTGGATGATTGGCAGCGGGGGAGTGTGGCAAGCAAATAACTCTTAACAACTTGTTTGGCTTGTTTGCGATCTGTTTTACCTTTCTTGTTTCAAACATTGTCCAGCACGAGTTTTGAAGTATCATTTCCTTCTCCTTTTTTTCTATTTGCCACTGTCAAGGGGAGGAGGGAGGGAAGGGAGGGAATGGGAAAAATGGGAAGACAAGAAACAGAATGAAGAAAGGAGAAGGAAAATACAAGACCTTTTGGCTTGATTTCTTTTTTAAGAAACTATTTTCCTGGCTTTCCTTTCTGGAGGGAGGGGTGAAAATGGTCTTTTAATGAGAAAAAAACCCTAAAACCTGACAACCCAGAAGTAATAATTAGGTGCTTGACAGATGTCTGTCCTTTCTTCTATATACTGTGGTTTTCCTCTGACTGGGAGGAGCAGCAGAGTATGGCCACCTTGTAACTTCCCTTGGACTTCAGCTTCAAATGCATCATGTCTTGGCCTCTTATCAACAATTCCGGGGGGGGGCGGGGAGGGGGAAATCTCTCCCTCCTTTCCATACCACCCCTTCAATAGTGTATTTACATGATGATGGTGCACGGGAAGGGAGCAGTTTCCCATCAGATAGACTCAGAGGTCTCCAGAAGTGCCCACTTCCAGGGGCTGATGAAGACCTGTCAGGTCTGTCATATGCATGCAGCAATGCCTGACATGTTTGTATCAGTTTAGCAAACCATTACTTGGTCTCTCACCATGCCTGCATGCTGGGAGTCTCATAGCAAAAGACAGGCATTGGTGGCATTTTCCCCTGTTCCCCCAGCTGGGTGTACCTGGGTCAATGAGCTTTCCCTTAATCTTCCTGAGACTCTGTCAATCACATCCAAAGTGTCTGGATGAATTTCCTGATCCTGGGAATTTTGTAATTGCTTTCAATGGGGACAGCAATACCTCCTCTGACTTTATTAAAATACGCTGCTTCCTGGCAGAGGTGGGACACTACTATCAGATTATACGTAAGCAACAGAGGAACCAGTTCATGCAGTATTTATTTTCAATAACACAGCCCCATATTTGTGCTCAAAATTGAAAAGTGTTTTATTTCTATCTAGGATTTTTGCAGTGTTACCAGACTACCTCAGAAAAAGGAGTGAATACATCTCCATGACTTCTCTGGCAGTATGCCATTACCTTACATCTTAAAGGCATGGCAGCAGGAGCAAAGGGGTTAAATGACCTACCAAGGGTCATACAAGAAATCTGTGCTAATGCCTAAGACGGAATCTGGATGGCAAGTCCCAGTCCTTTAACTTTCTTTTCTGTTGCTTGAAGAAGAGAAGGCAGGTTTCCTTCTCAAAACCAATACCACCATTTTGACCACTGCCAAGGCAGCTGCAGCCCATGCCTGAAAACAAACCTTTTGTTCATGGCCCTGCCGCAGATCCGAGCATGGGGAGGCAGCCACAGAGCAAGTAACCAGTGAACACCCAGCACCCCTCTGGAACCAGTGATTCCTCCAGCTGATCGGGCTGTGCCACGCTGGCACTGCTGCTCCTTGGTGGCAGCCACTGGCTTTTGCTCTGGCTGCATGTAGAGACCTGCTGCAGGGAGCTGCTCCCCCCACCAAATTGTGAGCAACACCTCTGGGAGGGAGAGGAAAAACCACCAAAATACTTACCATGAGGCCTGACTGCAAGCCTCTGGATGTTAAGCTCTTCCCATGACTATTGCTGCAACGTGACATTCAGTTCTTTGAAAAATAAAAATAAAATAAATGGTATCTTATGTGGTGCTGCAGTCCTTTGCAGGGAACAAGAATGAGGTTTGTCAGCTATCTCTCACCTTTTACAGTAGATCATCTCCAATCAAACGATAATGTCACAGAGAGGTACAAATTTTGATACTGGACTTTTAGTGTTCATTTCACCAACAGTCTCTAGTTTTTAGTTTTTAAAGGAAAGGAAATTAAATGGGGAAAAGATTGCCCTGTGCTAATTCATCAGTTAAACTCACAGGAAGCTGCAAAAGATAAGGTTCCCATAGCAATTGGAATAGGTACCACATTGCACAGATGAGGCCCAATTTTCCTGCTTACTTTCAGTGCTGGTGGTTTATCTCCACATAGCACAGGGAAAAGCAATTACTTGGAATGAGGAACAAGGGAAAGGAGCCTGTGGCATCTCTGATTCTTTTTAATGGCCATTATCCAGCGTGGTTTGATGCACCACTATTGCAACACAGCCATGCATTGGCGTGTATGCCCTCGACCACGGCAAAGCTCCTGCGGGGATCCTGCCACTGTCTTTTCTTGTGGTTTTAACCGTGAAATTCTGATAGGCATTCAAGCAGGTTTTGGCAGTGAGTTTTACAGCCCCAGCCTCCACAGGACAGAGCTGTGTGGCACCGCACCAAACGCCGCATCCGAGTGCAATCCTTCCCAGCCATCACCTCACATTCATGACTACCCTGGCAACAAGAGAGCTTTAATTTGACACAATCTGTTTCCAATGAACCCATCTTACCTATTAATTATTGCTTTATCTTGCCTGAGCTTATGATTATTGCGCCCGATTATGTCTTCCTTATCCCCTGAGCAGTCATCTGCAGCAAAGCCAAGGGAGTGCAATCCTTCTCCCACCCTCACCCCAAAGCTACTCTGCAGTACAGAATCAGGCCCATCAACTCCTTCATTAATTCCTCTAGAAAATGCCCCAGCAGTGCAGTTAAATTTGTAGGCTTGCAGTCCCAAGGTCTCGTTTCTCCCTGCTGTGCTGCAGCTCATTTTTTTTACCAACTGCTCTGAGACTTTTCCTGCCCTCCATGAATTTTCTGAAAGAATTGTCAAATATTCAGCTGTTTCACTCGGATACATTTTCACTGGGCCATGTAGATTGGACCAAGCACGAGTCCTCCAGATAGTTATTCCTCACCCCCTTTCCAGCCTGAGACTGCCTTGAGATCCATTATCAATATCTATGATTGCATCGAGCATCCTGCCACTCTTCTCTTTCAATGACAACTGAAGCCTTAACTACTAACGCTGCAGCCTCCTTTTATTATTGCCTATGATATGTTCCTGACTCCCCCTCCCTTGTACGTAGGTGACCTAGCAATGCACTTTCTTTTTGTCATTCTCCAGCTTCTTACGTACTTCTGAACCAACTTAGTTATTCCCTGCGTTAACGCCCCATCGTTTTGTGCGTTTGCATCCCTAGCTTTGCTCCTGCACACCTTTATTCTCTGCTCTCTCACCACTGTGGTTTCCTTTCCTCCTCCAAACACGACTGCTTTTTTTTTTGTTTTCTTTTTTTGTTAATACATTGTTTTTCTCTTCCCCACCAGTGTCAGTACAGGAGGACACTTCTGACAAAAGCGTGTTGCTCTCTCCCCAGCTGTTGACAGAGAGAGTTGTCCCCAGGGTGTCAAAAGAAATGCTGTCCCCAGTGGGTGCAAGCAGCTGGCTGGAAGAAGAGGGTGTCCCAGATGCTTCTGTCTCAGATGTGAAGGAGAGAAGGGAAGAGCCCAGGAGAGAAAAGAAACCACTTCAGGAAGGAGAGAGCGAATCAGTCCAGGTTATGGAGGAGACATCCCCAGTGCCTTAGAAGTGGGTTTCTCTCTCTGTGATACTTAGCACCTCCTGGACTGGAGGGGACCATCTCTTGCGCTTCAGTTCAGACAGCCCTGCCATATGCTTTTTCGGCTGCGGCAGATCCTCCGCTGGGTAAATCAGCTGTGTTAGCCGCTGCAGAGAGGAAGTCTCTGTTAATTAACCTGATAAACAAACTGACACCCAATAGCGACCCACAACCATTGCAGGGGCAAAGGCATCTAGAGAGAGCTAAGGCTCCCAGCTTCCTGCTCCTCTCCTGCCGAATGGCTGTGATAGGGAAAGGAAGGAGAGCAGGCTTGCTTTAACTGCTCTTGGTGACAATTATTCCACCTCTGGACTCAAACCCGGGCCGTGGACTGACAATCTGATGTACAGGTCTCCTCATAGACATGTTTCTGGGAGTAAGGATGCTAGGGATTAACCCCATAGACATTTTCTGTGGCCATGGAAAAAACACCATAGAGCCCTTTTTTTTTTCCCCTGTGCCAAGTAGCCATGCTTCCCATTGACTTTCGTGGGAGCTGTGGAGCCTTCCACATGGTCTGACCATCAGAAAGTGCTGGGCACCTCATGCTGTGGTCCAAAACAGGGTGGCAGGTGATACCTACCTACCTCGGCGGCATTTCCCTGATAAAGCAGTCCCTCCGCAGGCTGGTTCCTGCCCCCAAGCCATCCCAGCTCCCCTCTTCCAGCCAGCCAGACTGCGATGGTGCAGGAAGGGGTTGTGGGGCAGCTGCCTGCCCTTAGGTCCCTCTGTCCTCTGCAATGCAGGTGTGCTGCAGGCTGTCACACACACACGTACTCTAGTGCTGTGTCAGCTTTGGGGAGTTTATTCTTAAAAAATTCAAAGAACTTGGAGCTTTTTGGGCAAAAGGTGCTGGCCTGCAGAGACAGCTGCTGTGAATTTCTGGTCTTTCTCACCCCATTTTTGAAGCCCCTCTGGTACCGCACAACTTCCTGAGTGCCTGGGCTCCTCCCAAAGCCAAGTAACACACAGTGTCCTGCAGCCACCTGCCTGGCTCCATGGGCCAGTGTATCATGTTTGTGCTGAATACCAACTTTCACAGTTACTAACTTTTTCTGTCACAAGCTGTTCAGAGCAGTTCGTGCTTCTCCCTTGCAGAGCACATCACAAGCAGAGCAAGCAATTAATCTGTTACTTGTTGGATTAATTTCAGTGCTTCCACTCCTTGTGAAGTGCCTGCCAGAATCCCAGATTTTGCTAATTTATTCAAAAGTATTTGCCCCATGATTTCTGAAATTGGCCTTGGCCTGCAGCTGCTCTGTGAGCAGTTCATTGCAAGTTTTCAGTCTTTGGAGCTTGAGCTGTCCTAATCAGACACATTAGGAAACAACATTTGTGTTTCTTGGTCAGTCAAGTGTAACAAGAGGAATCAGCTCGTCGCAGTGACTGATCATCATTACCAATTACAAACTTGCTTTCAGTGAATGGTTTGCAATACTAAGTTGAAAGGCACTGTTCCTGGAAGCATCTGTGTCAGGAAATTAATTCACTGCATTTCTGGGTTGTGACTGGAAAAACGGAACAGGTATACTTTGAGAAATACTATGCTTTGAGAAAACCGGTTGTCAAAACAGGAGCAACTACTCCAGGAGGTATTGTGTGGTTGGCTTTGATTCTCCCCAGAATCAACCCAGGCTTAGCAGCTGATTCCTTCCTACATACCTAAACGACATCCTTGGAAGTTTCTTCATACTAATATAACTGAGAAGTCCCAGGAAATTACAACTAATGTCATCTAAACCAGGGCAAATAGAAAAACCCTCAATCTGAAATTGGCCAAATCAATTCCTTAGATGTACTGTAAAATGATCATTAACACTACTTACAGCAATGTTTCAGTCCAAAGGCTCAAAGCACCTTGTAACAGGTGAGAAATACTGCTTATTTAGCAGGCAGGACATTTGGGCAATTCCTTCACTGACAGCTCCAAGTCCTCATTTGGACATATGAACCTCTGAGCTGTGGGGAGTCAGATGTTGTCAGCCACCCAGTCAAACTCTTCAAACCAGCCATGGAAAAGGACAGATGCATTACTGCCAAATGGCCCAGAGCACAGGAGAGGCTGTGAGAGGCAGGACTCAAGGTCTGAACTTGGAGCAAACCATAACACAGCACCTTGGCACAAGATTCACCTGGAGTTCCGCATATTGGGATGTGTACAGCTCCTAGCTCCGTCCCAACTTTGTCATCTCTTCATGGCCATCAGTGGCAACCAGGAGGGCCAAAGGCAGCTAAACAGGAACTATTTCATAGCATCGTACTTCTCCTCCACCTCCCTGCCTGCATGGCTTATGCCCCTCTCGCTGTGTCACTGAAGACTTTCATCGCTACCATTTCTGTCTGGGCATCGCACTGTATCCTCTCCTTAGCCTGAGATGGGCATTAGCCAGTTCTGCCACAACTCCTGTCACTCCCTATTAAGTCACATCTCCCAGCCAGCAAATAAGAGCCCCCCATTGGCACAGATTCACCTTCCCTGAGGCAATGGAGCCAATGGGGACACCCTGCACGCAGCCCGTCCCTGGCTGTGTTGGCAGTGCAAGTTCCTCCTCCCCATGACCCCACAATGTGACTGTCACACCTACACCACAGCCACAGGGATGCTCCTGCCACCTCTTCAGCTGCTCTCCACCCCTACCAGCTGCAATTAGCCTACAGTCAGTGAGGATGGGGAAGGACCAGAAAAGAAATTGTGCAGAAATTTATATGCACTGTACATCACTCAGGTCAGGTGGGGTGCCATCTCTATGACACCATCTTCCTAGACACACCTCTTCCTAGGACAAGGTGTCTACACTGAAAGAGGACAGGCTTGGGCATGGCACAGGGTAGACCTTTACAGCTCTGTGAGCATGTCCTCTTTAATAGCTACATGTCATTTCTTCAGAGAAAAGAACACAGTCCTGACCCAGGACTAAAAGGGGAGCAGGGGCAAGGTACAAGAAGTAAAGGCAGAACAGATCCTGGTTTTGCACCTGGTTTGTGCTGGCATTAGTCAGTAACAAAAGAGGAGGCAAAGGTGGTGGCAAGCTATCTTTACTTACATGGCCAGCAGGACCACCTGAACCATAAACCAAACCAATCAGCCTGTGGCCTCAGGTAGCCCATGCTGAGGGGGTCCTCTGCCATCCAGTGGAGCCAGCGTTAGAGATGCCCTGCATACGTCTACATATTGCACTAAGCACGGTGGTGCAACATCTCATGGGAGACTCTGGACATTTGATGATCACTCTGGAAGCTGTGCTGAGACTCTCCAAGCCCTCCAGATTGCCAGAAAGAGCTACAGGGCATTCTGGGGAAGGGCCTCTCTCACCCCCCTTGTCCTCTCACAGGAGAAATGTGCCATGTACATCTTCCCTGGAGCCCCTCCCGTGAGCCATCTGGGGGAAGCAGCAGCAACTCACCCAGTGACCACAATCCCAGTACCTGCTTCAGGGATCCTTTGGTTTTCAGGAGGATGAAGATGGCGTAGAGAGGAATGCAGACCATAGAGGAGAGTGCCATCAGCCAGCCCACCATGTAGCCCCAGGGTGGGTACACGTAGGAATTGTTGTATTTCAAGGGCGTGTACTTGATCAGGGAAAACAGGAAGACAGCCTGAGGAGCAGAAAACACAGACATAGCTGAAGAAAAGGGAGCAGCAAAGCGAGCTGCAAGCATTGGCTGGGTGGCAACGAGTGTGATGTTGTGCATGAGCTAGCATGGACCTTGCTAGCTGCAGTGAGACAGAGCTTGGTGCATGCTGACTACACAAGGAGTTATCTCAGAGCCATGCTTCTCAGCAGTGTAAAGCCTTCAGGCTTCTTAAGGGTTCAACCTAAGCAAAGTTGGCAGCAGCTTTGAGCGTCCAGCAACACTGAGACATCCATTTATTCATATCAAAGCCAGGAATTGTTGTTGTCCCTGACAGGAGCCCTCCAGAAGTACCATGCGGGCACAGATTTACCTGTCTTGGGGCTCTCTAGCCACAGAGCTCTCAGATGATTTGGGCTGGATCAGGCTTGCTTTGAAAATTTTCCTGATATTCAACTCCTGCTGGAGCCTGAGGACAAAGGACTAGAAATCTTTTGTAAGCTGTAGCTATGGATCCCATCTGTGTTCTCACTGAGGTCAAAGAAAACAGCTCTCAACATCAGATGCAGGAGCAGAATTTGGCTCAGAAATCATGTAAAACTCAGTGGAGCAAGACTGGACAAACTCAGAACTGGCAAGAACTTGCCTGACTTAGGGTGTATTTTCTACAAACACAGTTGTCACAGAAGTTTTAAAAGAGATTTAATAACATAGAAAGAAAATGGCCACAGAAAGATATTTCTGAACCATGGAAGGTCACAGGAACACAGGCTGAAGCAAGTATCTCAGAACAGGGTAATTCTCACTGGTCTAGTCAAAAGTAATCTGACCAAACCTCTCCGGACTTTGAGGACACATTTCCCTTTGCCTTCACAATAAACAAATGGCTTTTCAGGCTCAATTAATTTTCCAAGCAAAAGAGAAGGCTTCACAAAGGAAATAAATTGCTGTCTCAGCTATGGACTTCTCCAAAGCTTCTTCTTCCGCTTCTCCATAGCAGTTTGAAAAAATTACAGCAGCACCTTGAAGACAAATCAACCTTTTCTACTGAGAGCCCAGGGACCCAGAATAATATGCCATGCTGTCATAATTGCACTTACCAAGCACAGACCTGGGGTGAACACCAGCCAGCATATCTTGATCAAGGGCCACGGCCGGAAACCAATCATGTCCTCAATGTTGTCATAGAAGCGGTTGGCACCTTGGCCACCAGCCAGCACAGAGACAAAGTCAAAGGTAAGATCATTGTTGTTTCCTTCAACCACTATTCACATCAGATCCCTTCTTTCTTTATTCTCAGTGTTTACTCCTGTCAAAAACACGGCTATCCTAATAATATAGCAGCAGGTCACAGGCTGTTCTGGCATTGAAAAGGCCCATCTGTGGCTAAATACTGATGGAGGTCTTTAACTTCAGCCATATGTTATCAGAAAGCTTGACACAGAAGAAATGCCCTGTCCCTCAGACAGCAGCAGCTGTAAGTGAGAGGATGCAGCCCATGTGCCACTAAGAGCTGGTAAGGACTAGCACAAGGCAAGGAGAGGTGCCTGGTTTATAGGTCAGCAAGGGAAAGCTCTTGCAGGCTGAGCACATGGGATTGTGTGAGCCCAGAGTGCTAAAAGGAACAAAGAGAGTGGCGGACACCAAACAAAACCCTCTCTTTGTAACCAGATCGGCACACCAGGGAAGTGACGTCAGGAATCCCCACTGAGCTGGGCATTTCCCCTCTCATTAAGAGCCTGCTTTCCACAGAATATTTTATTTTTGGCATAAACCCAGAAGACCTGGCGATCTGAACTATGCTGGAAACAAAATCTTCCATCTACAAATGCTGCTGTACTGTCCAATGGTAGATGTCCTGTGGGTGCCTGATCTCCTTCTTCGCCTCTCATTTGTTTCACTTACTAGATTATGTTGTTCACCATATGCAGGACCCACCTGGATCTCATGGTACACCAGAGTGGGATACACCTCTGAAGAGCATCTAAAAGTCCTGCCACTGGCCAGACCCTATCCATTGACTCTTCCCAACCCAAAGCAAAAAGAGGAAATGTATGCAATGGTATATAGAAGAGACAGCGTAATGCAGATGGATTTCAGCAGACCTTGTAGTAAGCTCTAAGATGTCTAAAAGGAACAAGAGCCTAACATTGGCCAAAAAGAGATGTAAAATGAAGAAGAATAAAAAAGTCATTCATAAGATGCCCTAACTTCTTCCTAACTAGAGCTAACCAGAGGTACTATATCAGGTAAAATAGAGTAACCTGCATCAGGTAAAATAGAGTAACAATATTAGACAAAAAAAATTGAGCTAGACTGTCCATAGAGAGGGTTACCAATTAAGCACCTCTGGGATGAAATAATACCATATATGTCTTACTGAAGTTTAATCACAGCGCTTAGCTGATAAAGAAGGCCTCTGCCTTTAGGGGTGTTCATCCTGCTGTTAACTCAAGGTCATGCCACAGTTCCCACCTGCAAACATGATGAGACCTTGCTTCTTTGCATCTTAACACCAGAAGGCCAGGCTGGGCAAAATATATGCCTAGAGGACTGGCGACACATGCGAGTGTTTGGTGAGTTTTATTTTGCTTTGTGGTTTTTATGTCTTAGAATTAAATTGCTGTATTATGTTTCCTTCGAATATATGAATTCTACAAAAGCACATTATGTGTGCTTTTCTTTTTTGTAATTCTTTGCGTTATTTTCTATATACCATGACTAATGTTTGCAGGAAAGCTCTTTTAAACCCAGCTTTTTGAAGCATTTAGGCAGGGGAGGGCAGGTTCTTTGAACAACTATGGTTCCCATCTTGAGTTGGCAAGTTAACAAGTAGTCTCAAGCAAAGACGACAAGCTGTGGCCTATCAAGGGACATGCAGCCTTTTGTGGGAGCCCAGCCTACACCAAAGAACAGAACCCTAAAACTTCCAAGCTGTAAATATCATGAGGCTTCAGATAGCATTTCTGAAAATATACTGGGGATGAAAGGGAAATGGTATAAAAAATTTATTTTGCCAAAAAGCCAAAATCTTCCACAGGCTTAAAAAAAAAAGGGAGAGAGATATTAATTATGTGACTTGCAGTTTAAAATATGAGCATATGAGTCTCTTATACCATACAGTGTTTCCACAGAAACACACTATGATGTCAGACATGTGACGGATAAATTCATTTGTAATACCACTTTGTGGAAGCCAAAGTTTCACTGCAAATTTGGACCTGGGATCTAGTGGAAGAGACATAGCAATTAAAGAAATACAAAGATGCCAAACAAAAAGAAAGATGCAAAAGACATCCATCCTCCACCAAGAAAACAATGCAAAACTTATGCTGTTACTTACAGTGTGCCTCCACCTGTCCTTATCCCTATTCTCTGTAGTACAACCATCAGGTCCTGCATTTCCCCAGCCACTGTGGCAGTCAGTAGGTGATGTGATGAAACACAATAGGGACTGACGTGAACATCCTCAGAGAATATATGAACAGAAGGTTTTATATGTTCCACATTTTGCAGGCAGATGAAAAAGTAATCAAGCTTAAGAAGTCATCAGTTCAACTACTGAGCATTGGCTTTTTGAGCAAATTAGAGGCTGGAGGACATGTGCAGTCCCCCTTCCTTCCCAGCACATTAGAAGGATTAAATAAAGCTCCTGCAGAGAAAACCATAAAGATTTCCTCAAAGAGATTTTTGTTGGATTGAACAAAGATGTTTTCTGTTATCCCCAATATCCCAAGACAAGGAAGAGTGGTATGCAGCCACAGGGCAGTTTTCCGTGCATGCTGGTACCACTTCTCTTGTGCTGACCAATCCCATAAACCTTCAAATCTGTTGCATGCTTTTCTGGCAAATCATTTAATTTTGCTACATAAATTCATGGGAATAAATTTCACATGAACCCAACTAGAGATTTGCTTAGACCCTTATGTCTTGTCCTTATGGAACCCTTCTCATTTAACATAGCTAATTAACAACTGCAAGTGATACCCAAACTGAAAGGTACAAAGATTTTATTTTATTTTTACAATATCCAGAAACAGTGAGTTTCACAGATCTGCTAGTTTGGAAACTATGAAAAAGCCCTTCCCTTTTCTCCCAAGCTGCATTTATTTGCATTCATCAATATCAAATTTCATTCACAGGATTTCAATAGGTGATGACCCCGGCTCTGTGCCATAGTGCTAAGCTTGTATCTGCTCCCTCTCTGTCTCAAACCTGCGGCGTCAACACCTGCACCAAACCTGTGCAAAATGCCAGCAGCAGAGGCGTTGTGGCATTGCAACAACTGCGCACCCTTTGCATACCAGGTGCACAGAGCAGGTCCCTTATGGTCCATAAATAAGCGTGTAAGATTGCCTGTAGCCAGTGCATACAAGAGGATAAAGCACACACAGCCAGAGTAAGCCCGACAGGCAGGATCCAGGCAGAAGGAGGCTGCTGCTTCTGGTAGCCATGCTGCATGTGAGCAAGAGAGTGAGAGAAAGATTTATACCAGCACAACATGGGTTCACCCTAGGGCCACCCACAGGTACCCACTGGCATCAGTTTTCTTTAGCTTTGTAAACAGTCCTAATGGTTTCAGCCCCGGCTCTCCTGCAGCGATGGAGGCACTCGCTTTCTCCTGGAACAGCTAATCCTAATGTGCATGCTGTGACTGCCTGGAAAATATCCTCCCTGCAGCACATTTTGGTGGCATCATGTTGTGAATCCCAGTGCTCAAAACCCATGCATGGGTTTTATATGAGGGCTGCCTGTCCCAAAGTGGAAAGGAGAGAGAAGAAGGGCGGGGAGGAACAGACACCAAAACCCCTCTAAGCACTCCCTTCTAGGGAATGTGATCAGCAGGTCTGATGCCGCATGATCCTTTCATAGGCAGAGAGCAGTGCACGAGGAAATCCTCAGATCTTTGCGAGAGCAGCTGCGTGGCAGCAGAGGGAAGCTGCCAAGTGGTGGGTGGCTGGTGTATGTGCTGGGAGAGGGGAAACTCAGAATGCATATTTGTGTTAGCAAAAACGCTTTAATTCTTCACAGTGTAAGCAAGAGGCTCAGTCCTGCCAATTCTGAGGCTGGGAAAAAAAAATTAACTGGCACCAGGCACTTTTCTTTCACTAAGATGCCTCACCTTGGCCCTCTGACTACTTTCAGACCAGAATCAGCCCAATGGATGCAAAGCAGAACATCAAGAGGGTAAAATCTCTCTGTTTGGAGTGGGGCAAATGAATCTGTGGTGGTGAGGAAATGGGCCATTTCTCAGTCCCCCTTCCAGGCTGCTGGGGCAGCATCACCTCTCCTGCTGCTCATTGTCTGCCATTGCTCCTCTCCATGGGTCATTGGAAAAGGCATGTGGCCTCTGTGACCATAAAAATGGCAGTGGGGTTCTATACATTAAAGCATAATTCAGCTTAATGTACCTGAGCACGGTCATGATGAAGCCCTGTCACAGATGGATAGGAATCTCCATTCCCCTGTAAATCCCACAGGGACTGGGTAGAAGGCATCTCTAAATTAAAATCTGGCCAGGGTCTAGTATTGCAAGCTCTTGGGTGAGCTTCCCTTGCAGGACATCTCTCTAGAATAAATCTCTTTTACAGATCTGCTTCACTTTCATTCCCCTGAGGCCAAGCCAAAGCAGCTGGACCTGCTACCATTTCAGTAAGAGAGGAGTTCATTCAGACTAGCAATTGGCTCCTGCTGTACATAAAGCATTTGGAGAAACCGATAACCCCTTTGTCAGCAACTGCTCTACAGCCAATGCAACCTCTATAAAACTGTAAGCACCAAAGACAGCACACAGGCACTGACTGTTCACTGTCTCTTCTAAAATTAGACAAAGGTGGCATCAAATGAAATTAGCAGGTGGCAGATTCAAAACAAGGAAAAGAGAGTGATTGCTCTCATGCCTGACCAAGCCTTGTGGCTCCTTGATGCAGCATTCTGTGGATCATAAATGCTTACATGAGTCAACTGGAAAAATTAACAGGAAAGAAATAAATAGATTTTACTTCTGGCTCTAGAAATCCCTGGGCAACAAGCTGAGTATTCCATCTGGCTCTGGGGCCCCCAGCACAAGAAGGACATGGACCTGTTAGAGTGGGTCCAGAGAAGGGCCATGAAAACAATCAGAGGGCTGGAACACCTCTCCTATGAAGAAAGGCTGAGTTGGGGTTGTTCAGCCTGGAGAAGAGAAGGCTCCAGGGAGACCTTGTTGCAACCTTTCAATATATAAAGGGGGCTTGTAAGAAAGACAGAAAGAGACTTTTTACTAGGGCTTGCAGTGACAGGACAAGGGGTAACAGTTTTAAACTGAATGAGGGTAGACTTAGATTGGATGTAAGGAAGAAATTTTTTACTATGAGGGTGCTGAGACACTGGAACAGGTTGCCCAGAGAAGTAGTGTATGCACCATCATTGCAAGTATTCAAGGTCAGGTTGGACAGGCCTTTGAGCAACCTGATCCAGTGAAAGATGTCCCTGCCCATGGCAGGGCAGGTGGACTAGAAGACCTGTAGAGGACCCTTCCAACCCAAACCGTTCTATGGTTCTATAATAAGTTGTTAGAAGCTGGAAAAATATTCACAGGAAGTATCATTGCTAATTTTTCTGCTATTATACTCCTTCCTGAGCATCCACTCCTGGCCACTGAAGGAGACACAACGTGATGCTCATACCTGCAACCTGTTCCGTAGGTTAGGACGGCCGTGCTGCTTGGCATAGCTAGGAGCCAGCAGATGCGTGATTGTGGGATGTTGAGGGTCTGTTCTAAGCTGGCGTCTGCTATAGTTTTGCATAATCCTTAGAGATACTGAGCTCCTGTAGCTCCATGAAGCTAAGAAGAGAGAGCAGCTGCTCTGCATCACACACAACTAGACCCTTTGCCTGAAAACCACCAGTCTTGACACGAGATTCAGGGAGATGAACTGCAGCCTGCGTGCTCAGGCACCTTTCGGCAGGGAAGAGATCTCCCGTAGGATATCACAGGATACTCTTCTTACTGCACAGACTAACAAGCAGTTGGTTTCCTTCTGATAGTTCGTGGAGCTCAGTTTAATCCTGCTCCTGAGTAGTTTAGTTAGAGACTTCACTGAGAGCCAAATTAATCTCTTCCATTTCTTTTAAGAGTGCCATCAGAGCCTGTGCAAACAGGAAGCATGTATCATCACAGAAGAAGCACACAGCAAGTCTGCATGCCAGCATTTTGTGTTAAATTAACTGACAGGGCTAAACTAAAGGCACAAGGTAAGTAGACAGTGACAGAGACCAAAGAACAGCAGTCACTCCTCTATAGCTGATTTACTAATTCAAAGGGCAGATGGGAAGAGCAGCAAGGTAGTTCAACATGAGGAACCTTCAGAGAGGGAAAAACCATTCCTACTCTAAATGTGGAGCAATTAAGAAATGTTGCAAGGAAACGCAGTGGAAACCAGACAAGAAAGAGGGTAATTACAGCATTTCTTTGCCCCCTAAGGATCTTTTCTATCCGCTCCCACTTCACAACCCCGCATCCTTGCCTTGAGAAAGAGCAACACAGGTTTTTGTCCTCCACTTACCATACACCCATCCGACACAGATGACTTCAAAAATGGCCAGGAAGAGGAGGCAGGTGCCGCTAGCAGCATAGTAGTCAAAGAGCTGGAAGATGTACATCCCACCCTGTCAAAAAGGTAGAGAAGAGAGAGTCTGGGCAGGACTATTCCATGTGAGGGAAAAA
Organism: Pandion haliaetus; assembly: GCA_013401275.1. Taxonomy (NCBI): domain Eukaryota; kingdom Metazoa; phylum Chordata; class Aves; order Accipitriformes; family Pandionidae; genus Pandion; species Pandion haliaetus. Next base: position 92,051 of record VYZV01018309.1, on the reverse strand, counting down.
TAACTGAAGCAAGCAGAAGAACAGCAGCAGAAACATTGCACCTAGAGCATATGGGAGAAGAAAAGCCGCCTCTTGAGGCTGCCCCCACTCTGTCCCAATAAGACAGTCAGGCCTGGTGGCAGGAGAGCATTTCATGCCCATTTAATGATACTGCTTGGCTAGGCTGATTTCTATGTCCATAGGAGCAGGAGCCAGTTTGTTTGCTTGTTTTAAATCAGTTAGAAATTTTCCAGCATCATTTCAAAATACCATGTAGCAGTGCAGACCTTTGCACTGAAGAAAATCAGATCCTGAGGATCAGGACATTCAGATACCTCATTTTAGCTGCATCCATCTTTACATATTGCTCAAGGTCCAAGCCCTGCAATGGCAGAGGCATGTGGCTTCCCTGCTGTCTCTGCCTTCGAGCTGAGCCCTGCATAGTTGCCATCAGCTACCTCTCCAGGTCAGTGGATGACTCCTCTCTCATACTTCATGTGTTTTCTCAAAGAGAAAGCCCCTCCAACACAAGTCAAGCAGATGCTTTCAAATAGTGCTGAAGGACTCTAGGCACTGCCAGAGTAGCAGAGCAGTTACCCCTTCATCCCACCACGTATGAGGTGACATCCTGCAATGATGAGAGTAGATGCCTCCATGCAAAGGGGCATGCAAAAGTCATGGGAACCCTTAATGCAGTTTCACTCAAAGCTCCCTCTATCTCAGTGAGAGCTGTCTTCAGCAAATCCTTAGCCAGGATCCTGTCGGAGGATGATTCAGCAGTGCCCAAGAGGTTTAGCAGCAATTAGCTGTCACTACACAGCACATGGGGGCAACACAGAGGAGTGCTAAGACCCCTGCCGCCCAAGAGGTTTAGCAGGAATTAGCTGTCACTACAGAGCACATGGGGGCAACACAGAGGAGTACTAAGACCCCTGCCCAAGTGTGCAGTATGCATGCACAGCACAGCACAGCACACCACTGTGCAGGAAGAGGTGCTTGGCTATTAGCTGCAGAGCAAGGCAAACATTGTGTACATAGCATCACACCAACACAGCTCTGCTCCTTCTGGTCCCAGAGATCATAGGCTTCCCACTGGCTCAGGCAGGGTTATGGTGCAGCCATTACCCCCAGCCTCCCCTCCTGCTGCTCTGCTTCTTGTGGAAACCAGCCAGCAAATGATCACTGCCCTTAGAAGAGCTTCTGCTTGTGCAGTTCAGCTTGTTCTAGCCACCAGGCCTGGTATTTGCACAAAGCTGTATGTCAGACAGCCTCTCTCGGCTGCAGGACTGTCTCTCTGGAAGGTTCAGTTATGCAGCGAGTACACTAGCATCACACAGGGTAAAAGCAGCACCGGCTGTTAGACACACCAGCTAATGCATTAGAAATGAAGGATAATTAACAGCATCACAGATGAGCTTGCCATCTACCCACTCCTCCAGAGCAGTCTAGCAAGGTTTCTGGTGCTCAGCTGTATACCCCAGCTACTCCTTTCTTACCTCAGTGACCAGCAATAAGCCCAGCAGGTAGCATATGACTGCAATGGCCAGGATCAGCAGTTCCCGACGCCCTTTCTTCCGAAACACTCCCGGGAACATGTCAATAAGAGCTGTTACCATGCTTTCCACACAGACGAACTGTAGAAGAAGACAGGTCAGAGAAATAGGTGTCTCCCCTTCCCCAAGCACACACTCCCTCTCACTGTCCTTTTTTTCTGCAGCCACCCAAACTCTTATTTTTTGGTTTTCTTTTTTTTTCTGTCTTGCTTCCACCAAGGGCCAGCTGCAGCTGCTAGGGACCCAAACACAGCTCGATATATCAGTGTGGTCTACTGTGGGTCTGCAGATCAAAGGGGTTAAAAGTACAACCCCATGTTGGGGGATGAACTGTGAGATGTACAAGGAATTGCCTCAAACACAACAAAGCATGCTGCTGGACAGCAGAAGTGACCAAAGGATGGGGATGCAAGGGGCAGACTGTGCCCCTTGAGTAGCGTGAGGAAGCGCCTGAGATGGCACAAGGAACCCTTAGGTCAGAGGGGAGTTTCCCCTGCCACCATGAAGCTAAGGGGAACCAGGTGACTGTGAGGGCACAGATCAGCCCTAACATGAAGCACATCCCTCATACTGCAGGACTGGCTACAAAATATGTCACAACTGCCTGGGACAACCCAATAGAGTGGGTGGCCAGGTGTCTGCAAGTGAACTGCTGGCTTTCAGGGCTGACCGTGGGGCAGAATGCCTGCCCATCACCGCATGGCTCTAGGTCCCACAGCGCACACCACCCATGGGGTTTATGAAAGAACATCAGTCACTGCTAGGGCAGCCCAGCCAGCATGAAGCAGAGCCATAAGCTAGATGAGGCAGGAGGGGACCTTGACCCAGAGAAACAGAGGAAAGGGACCTCATTCTCCAGGTGCAGGGGCTGAGATGGTGCAAAGGGGAGCCTGAGCAGAGCACCCTACTGGCAGACATGCCAGGTCATCCCTGCTCCCCTCATGCCAGCACGTCAGGGTTGCACACTGTGCACTGCAGGGTGCTCTGCTGGGTTTTACTCCTGCTATAACAGGGGTATGGGAGGGTAAGAGATGGGCACAGCAGTGAGGAAAGCACACAGGCACTGCTCTGGTGAGATGCATCTGGGAGAAAACAGCCCCATTCACCTTCCCACACTGCCCTGCTCTGTGCCAGACCTTACTCTGCAGAGTGTACTTTTCTGGAGCTGGCACAGAGGTGGGAGGGGATGTAGCTGGGACACCGTCACGTACACACAGGGAAAAGGATGCCAAACAGAGAAGCCAGCACACATAACCACTGGCCTCCCATCGGCCCTGGCTCTGAGCTCCCACAGTCTGAAAGTGCTATGGATAATGTGGAGAATGTATTTGAGGTACCAGCGAAGTACATAACCACCTTATCCTATCCCATGGCCTTGGGGAGTGCTCAGGGTAGGGACAGGCACCTGGGCGTTAGATGAGAAGAGGGCATTTGCTGTACCTGGCTGTCCAGTCCCAAGAAGATCAGCATGAGGAAGAAGAGGCAGGACCAGAGTTGAGACACGGGCATCATCGTTACTGCCGTTGGATATGCTATGAAAGCCAGACCAGGACCTGCCAACAGACTACAGGGTGACCACATGTGTCCCCCCACACCACTGCCTGCCACCACCACCCTGCAGCACAGAGCGAGCTCACATACTGCTTCAAAGCTCATATCACCACAGCTCCTTGCCCACACAGGGCTGAAAGCTGTGTCAGGGAGCAATGGTCCTGCAGATCTTGCTGCAGACACCCATAGCAATAGAAGACATAGATAACATCCTGGGCTTCACTTCAGAAAAGTCTCTTCCCCTTCAGGCATTCTGTTTTGCCTTGGCTCTGAAGTGTCCCAGAAAAACATACCTGATTCAGCCACTTCTGCAATGGGTACACCCTGCTCTCGAGCCATGAAGCCCAGCACAGAGAAAATGGCAAAGCCAGCAATGAAGCTAGTGGCACTGTTCAGGAAGCAGAGCATGATGCAGTCCCTGCAGGGGGGAGACCAGAGAGAAATTAATGTTTCCCGCTGCAGAATGTGTCCGCTTGGGATCATGTCTGTACTCAGTTTCCCCAGTCAGACAGCACGGACCAAGGAACAGCAATGCTGCTCCTGAACTCCCTCAGAAGTAAAAAGCTCAGAACAGAGCCAAAAATCAGCCTACCTACCTTGTACCCCACTGTTCAAGAGTTATAGTTCTATACGTGGCACAAAGAGAGACATTGGGCACCACCAGTGGCTTGTGAATGGGATGCCACAATGATATACATAGGGACATGGCAACAAAAAAGTTGACAGGAGTCAAGAGAATAAGAAAAACAACAGTGAAAATGAGGAAAACAGCAAATTAGAAAATGGAAGAAGTTGCAAAAGTAAACATAGTCAAGAAAGAGGAGCATCTGAAAGCATGAACATGTACAGGTTCAGCAGGTCAGGTAAAACAAGGACTAATGGTTTAACAAAAATCCTCACCTGACAAGGGTTGTGTCTGCACTGTATTAACTATGCTTCAGATGGAGGCTCAAATGTGCTATGCCACTTGTCCTGAAATGCTTGTGCACTTGCCCCCTGCGAAAACGGGGCACCAGTCTGAGCTGGCTGGGCTGGAAACCCCACACCCTGGGATCCTGTCTGGGCAGCTACCATCGCTGACCCAAAGCATCAGCTGCTATGGGGCAGAGTGGACACCTAGCACATTTGGGCCACACAGAGCTAAGCTGCCAGTTCAAGGCTCCTAAGGCATTAGAGGAAGGTGTCAGCACACCGCTCCACTGGTGAGAGACACATTTCGGGATAGCCAGGGGAAAGTATTAATTGCCTGACCAACAGCCATGGCAGCATCTTTTGAAGAACAGAAGAAGGGGAGAGATGATTGATTTCTCCTGAGTACCGTTACATTTTCCCATCCGTGTTGGAGCAATACATGAAGGAATAACAAAGCCCCTGCTCCTCAGGGCTCTGTGGAAGGTGTCAGAAATGGTCCTGATGGCTTTACTGAGCAACGTGTCAGGCCATGGATAAAATAGATCTGTAATCCAAGGGCAAGGAGGAGACCAGACAGACTCGATTAATCTCCTTGATAGGATAAAAATGCCACTGGCAGTACATTACCCTGATGGTAGTAAAGCACTGGAGACAGGGGACCCAGCCATCATGTTTGTACCATTTCCCCTGCCTAGCTAGCGACAGCAGAGCCGGCCATGCTACCCCTGCTCACTCACCCTGTCAAAATAGCCCATGGTGTCTCCACAGTGGCTGGAGACACTCCATTTTCATTCCTCCCCTTCCTCCAGTCTCTCCTGTTTCCAAGCTGACTCATGCAGGAGAGCACTACTAAAGCCATTTTCTGGAGCTCCTGTGTTCCCTCAGCCACTCTCCATCCCCATGCTGAGTCCTCTGCAGCTTCCACACTCTGAGCAGCGCGTTAGTCAAAGCAGCATGACCCAAGGTCTCCCCTGGGGACAGAGTCTGCCTCAGATGCAGCTCTGTGCTGTTTGTCTCTGAGCAAAATTCCAGAAGGATATGGGGAGTCCAGGCTCCTCTTACCTGTAGCAGTTGTTGGTATATTTGTTGTAGCTGCCCAGAGCTGTCAGGCACCCCTGGCAGATAGCATAAGAGAAGAGGATCTGAGTGCCTGCATCCATCCAGACCTGGAACAGAGAAGGTCAGTGGTCTCCAGACCTGGCAACAAAATAAACAAATGGCTGTGTCCTGTCTAGCAACAACCCCTCCAACCATGCAGAACAAACCCCGTGACACAGAGAGGGGCTCAGTGGATGTAGAAACTAGGATACCTCTCTGGGAAAACTGAGCTATAGGACTGAAAGTCCTCCAGGAAGAGTCTCCTGAGGGGACCGTATTTTCACATCCTACTCAAGGTGACACCACTTCTCCATCCTGTGCCTTTGCATTCTGGGCGGAGACAGCATCCCTGATAGCATGGCTCCAGCTGAAGTTGACACTGAAGATGTCTGTGGTCCCTACGTGGTTTTGTCATCCCAAATGAGGGCCAGCGAGTCCTTTGCATGATCAGTGTACTCCCCTCCTGGCTCCCCAGTCTAGTTTCCCACATCTCTGAGGCTGTGGTGCAGGGTGAAGGGCAGAAAATTGCCAGGCTGAGAGATTTCAGGCCAGTGCGGTGTCGTACGCCAAGGTTCCCCTTTGCTTTGGCATTGCACTGGAAAAGCTGGGTGGGCTTGTTCACTGCTGCTCCAGCCCTCCCCCGTGGAGGAGTTCCTTCACCCCATGTGTTCTGGGCTGAACTGCAGCTCCACTCTCACACCCTCCCAGGGAAAGCCCTGAGCTTCCAGTTAGCAGGCAGGCAGGAAAACAGCCCACTGTTCTGTTTGTCTGTGTGTTCCCTCTCACTCTCTTTTCCCTCTAAGCAGCCTCCAGCTGCAAACATCCAGGCAGCTGCAATTTGGCAGCCTTCAAAGAATCCCAGCCCAGGCATTGCTGCTTAAATTCACACAGATCTCTCACAGATAGGCATGTACGTGTGGGCCCTTCAGGGCCCAGGCATAGGCACATATCCCGCTTTACACCAAAGCCCCACATTCTGCCTAAACTCAGTAGCAGGTTCTCTCACTCCTGCTATGCTGGGTTGCAGCAGCCTGGAAAGTCCATGTCAGCTTTAGTTAGGCTGTGAAAGATAGGGAGGTTTTCAGTGAATAGGCTCTGCCCATGAATAAAACACTCAGCCCCAGTCACCCCCTTGTTATTTATTTTGATATTAAAATGCCATTTACGTTCAGCTGGCTCTTTGCATTCAGCTCACCACAGTGTTTGTATTGACAACACATAATTGCATCTGAAATCCATTTGGGGGGAGACAGTGTGTTTGGCAGCTGGTATGGGAGCAGTTGGAGCTTTGACCATCTGGGAAGATGCGGGAGGTAAGCTGAGACTGTGGGCTAAGCATATTGCTTGGCTGCCACCACAAAAAGATTCAGCGGTGGAATAATTAGCAGCAGTGTCATTTAAATGCTCTTCTGGTGGAGGGGGCTCTGCATTAACACCTCCCTGGGATAGCAGAAGCCGCCTGCACAGCATTGCTGAGCCCACATGGGGAAGGGAAGCAACCTGCTGCTACAGAAAGGTGCTGGAGCAAACATCCAGGGGGGATCCTCCAAGAAGGGGTCCTGCTGCCTGCCCTGTGCAGCCCCCAAGGGTGCTGCCCACCTCCTGCCAACTTGGGCTACCTTTCAGGTCCTGGGTTTGGGCTGTACCCTCTTCCCTTAATCTGGACTTGCCCTCCCTAGGTACACAGCATCCTCCCTGCTGGCGGGCATTCCATGAGCTCCGACAAGTGGTGGCAGGGGCTGACCCTTTGGACATTCCCTGACCCAGGCAGGTGGGACCAGCCCCCAGGACAGGTGAAGGGAACCTGTTGCCCAGCTGGGGCACAGCCCATGTTACCTGTGTGCATTTGGCCTCTGCAAGGAGACGGACCTGCACACCCTGGGAGGACCCTGTTGGAGCCAAACAAAGTGCTAACCAGGACAGAAAAAATGAAAAACGATAGATAATTTAATTATTTGCATTTAAGACCCTGCAAAACCATCTGTTACATGCTGAATATTTCATATACGCTTCTGGTTTTGCTGAGCCCGTGAGTGGAAATGACCTAATATGCCCATATGCTGCAGATGCACAAGCAAAAAGGCTGTGCTGTGCAGGGGGACTAGACCCCTCTCAGCTCTTTCAAGGAGGTCTCACTGGTTGGCCGTTCTCCTTTCAGAGAAGACAGTTAGATCCTCAGCTAGCAGCAGAACCAAGGGCCAGGGCGCTGGAAACCTTCCTGTGGCCAGCACTTGCCTGGCCCCCACCCACCTGCGGGTCTGCCAGCCTGGAAATGTCTGGCTTCAGGTAGAAGATGATCCCCTCGGCAGCACCCGGCAGTGTGACTCCTCGCACCAGCAGGATGATAAGCATCACATACGGGAAGGTGGCAGTGAAGTAAACCACCTGCAGGTGCAGGAAAACAAGAGGAGAGAGGGTCAGCAGGGAGGGGGTGCAGGCATCATCTCATCTCATCTGCAGGCCCCCACCCCGACAAACATCCCTGGACTCTGCTGTTGGCTATAGCTGCTACTGCTAGCATAGAAGCGGGGTGGGAAAGAAATTAATCAAGGTTACATCTCACCAGTGATTTAGTTAATCTGCATTTTTTTCCTCACCCAAGACTCTTCCACTGGTTGCTCTGCTTTACTTTCTCTTTCCAGTCAGTGTAATTTCCCCTCTCTCCAGCTGTTCTCTTCATCTTTCTAGAGCTGCAGCAGAAACCCAGATCTCTTCCTGTCACTGAGTTTTAACGAAGAGTTATTAAAATGGTCCTATTCCCAGCAAGAGTTTTCCAAATTAAATAGCAACTTCTGCTGCCCAATTTGAGACACCTCTTAGGGGTCTCATTTCCAGGAGTGCTCATGCAGCTCTCTCATCCCTTCAATGCCTCTGAGCTCACAGGTGAAAAATGGGGGGCACCTCAAAGCCTTTAAAGAAAATGTAGACCATTATTTTTGTAAACCCTTCTTTTCACCTGTTCTTGTGTGTGATGTAAATAAATATTACAGTAGAATTAATCATCTCTAATCCATTGTCTAATGTAACTTTTTTCTATTTGCAAAATATCCATGAGCAAGTTGCAACTTCCTAACATTTATTCATCATTAAAATTCACCCAAGTAATGTGAAGTCTTGTTTACTCTATGGATTCATAGTGAGGGGCCTAAAATGACATTTTTTCTGCTTGGTGATAATCGGTTGAATAAGTCACAGTAGGTGGTACTTTTGCTGTTCCCCGATTGAATGAGAATGCAAGCATTTGTGGCACAAGTACTAAAATCTACCTTCAGAAATCACTTCTGGGGAACACTTACACACATCAGCTGAATGCATAAGGAAAGGAAACATGGAAAGAGCACAAGAGTGGGCAAAATGAATAAAAGTAAAAGGCTTTTAAAGAAAATGAGTCTTCATGGAGTTATTTGAAATTATTTTCCTGAGGTCGCTATTGTTTCTTTAAGTTTGGACTCCTTAAATCACAGAAGCATAAACACAAGGGTCTGGCAGGGTTATCCAATTAGAGCAGCCTCTCAGTCAAGCACAACATCCTGTTTATTCTGCAGCTGTTAAACAAAATTATGCGCCTACTCAGAATTCCTGGGACCTCCCTACTGCTTATCCTAATACACAGTGAGAGAAAAGAAGGAAGGAGCTGATTTTTTTGGACAGTGCCCCTGTAAAACTCAAAATTACTACCTGCAGAGAAGACAACTGGCCTGTCTGACCTGTGGTATGTCTCAGGACAGAAAAACCCACCCTGTATTGCTGCACCATGTCCGTAACATCCGACTAGTAAAAAGTAAGCCCTGTATCCTAAAACTTGTGATGGAAAAATCTTCTGTGGTCTGAGAAAAACCACTCCAACTACTACATGCACTCACTGTTGCCTCTCACTTTCTGGTCTGACTTTGCCAAACCCCATCAGCTCAACCAGCCTGACTGAACTTCTTCAGCTTTCTCCTTTTGTGCAGGCAAGCTCTGCACACCAGGGCAGCACCAGGCAAAGGAGAGGCTTGGTGGAGAGGGCTGAGAGCTGAAGAGAACCTGGGATGACTTAATTATACTTCTATGTGGATCAAGCAGCCTCTCAGACCCAATCTCCCAAGATCAGAATGATCCCTCTTGTGAAGATGGCACTGTGGTACTCAAACCAGGGAGCATCAGAGAATTAAGATTTAAAATGCAGAGCATCCCCTGTCCCTGTAGATGTGGAGTCTGGCTCTCCCTCCTTGAGAAATGGTGGACAGCACCTCAGCACCAGCAAGAGCCAGAGTCATCAGCAAAGACTAGGAGAATCCTAGTGAGCAGAGCAAGCTATTGTCTTGTTCTGTTAAAATGGGTGCCCAGTGCAGTTTTAAGGTGGGAGATGGGATTTGGCACTGAAACACAGGTGTCCAGTACTACAGGGAACATCTGCCAATACCAGGGATAGTGATTTGAAGGAAGAAGTCTGTTGCAGGAATTGGTTCCCTTCCTTTTGCTATTGGGACATCCCCTGGACACCCACAAGACCCAACCATCATTAATGACCCTCACATCCCATTGCAGCTCCAGGAAGGAATGAGTTCCTGAACAAGTCACACCCACAGCAGCATCCCTAACACCTACCCCAATGCATCACACACTCATTCACTCCAGAAGGATAACCAGTCCACCTGATCCATGGGATCAACATCAAGAGGGAGCATTGGTTCCAGCCTCACTAGCAAAATGCAGAAAGTGACCTGCTGAGCCAAAAACCTCAGAGCCAGGGAGAGTACCGAGGAGAGCACAAAGACACCTCACCCATCCCAAGTATTTTGCAGGATAAAGAAGCAGGAGAGGCTCATTATCTAGTCACTGAGCTGGTTACAGGCAGCAGCTTGTCTATTTTGCTCAAGTGTTTAATTATTGCCCAGGATAGGAAGTCTGCCACTGCAGAGGATCTTGTTAAAAACACCAGCAAGCCACACCAGGACAACACACTGGTGAGTGGATGATTCCCAAGGACACTTGGGGAGCATCCATCAGCCACTGTGGGTATCTGCAAGGGAAAAGATGACCCAAGACTCCCCTCAGTTCCCAGGTCTTTCCCTGTTCTCCCCTGTGTGTTTGACCTACTCTTTTATTCTTCCTCTTATGGGTCAAACACAAACGGTGTAAATCAGTATGGCCCCACCAGGTTTTAGGTTTGTCTTTGGTGCTGTGTGTCTCCTGCCTCTACTTCATGAAGAAGGAAAAGAGATTGGAGAAGAAATGTAAGATGGGTACAAGGAGGCTTATGGACCAGGAGGACAATCTCCATTCCTACTTTGCCTGTGGACTTGACCCCTTTCCAGATGCAGAAGTAGCAGATGATCCACGCCAGCAGAAGACACAGAGCCAGCTCCCAGCGCACAGTGCCCAGTTTGTGAATACCATCCGTGAGCCCCAGGACTCGCTTCCTGCCAGTGTCCAGGGACAGGGAGAGAAGCATTAACACCCCAGACCCCACTCATCTCTACAGACCTTTCCCATATTACCCCATCCAAAGACTTAACAGACTATCTACAACACACCTTCCCAGGGCTCCCAGCCATGCGAATCACCCCAGCTCTGCCTAGGCCTCCCCTCTCTGTCATTCCTGCTGATGTGGGTCCACCATGTCCTGCAGCTGGCCTGAGCCCTCCCACTCTCCAAGCCCATGGTGCCATGCCCATCAGACCCACACAACACAAAATCACCACCTGCTCCCCATTGCTCCCTCACCCTGGCAGCTGCCCAGCAGACACTACCCAATCCAAAGCAGGCCACCAATGCCATCATCACCCCATGGCCACCGCTCTTCCTCTGACTTCCCCATATACTGTGGACATCCTAAATATAAGCATAAATGGCCTTTATGATTCCCATGCCTGTCCTTCAGCCTCATTCCTTGAAGACTCACCATCATGAAGGTGGGCCACATGATAGCTCAGCACTGTAGCTCATACAGTCCCCAGAAGCCCAACTGCACACTTATGATTCCTCTGCACACCCTTCTCCAAACCAGTCCCCTCAGGGTCCCCTTGCCCTTGCAACCTCTGCAGAAAACCTGAACGATCATTTCAGAGGGGTCGCAGCTCTCGCTAAATAGTATGTGCAAACAATAGGGCAGGAGAGGGCCTCCAGCACTGTGCAGACTCTTTCTGCAACCATGGGCACGTACCATCTTCTACGTGCCCTGTGGTGGCTGCAAGAGACAAAGGGCACTCAACCCTCTCAGAGGCACTTTAGGAGCCATAAATGGGAAAAAAAAAAATACTGCTGAAGCTGACCCCCTGGCACCCCTCTTCTTTATAGCACCTTCCTCAGTTGAGTGTGGAGAGGTAGTGTGGCTCCGGCAGCCATTTCAACCTCTCCAGGCAGCAGTGATGACCATCACTGGGACACTGTCTGGCCTGCTGCAGGACCGCTCCCTCAGAGGTGTTTTATTGCCTCCAGCCCCATGAACAAACTCCCCAAGCACCCCTCTGGCATCTCATGCATGCACCTCAGATCCCTGCTCTCCAGAGATCAGCCTGGGCAGCCTGATGGACCACTATCCTTAGGCACCAAGCAAGACATGGTCAGAAGAAGGGGAAAGGCAGTTTTGTCCCTTTCTGTTTCACTGCAGAGGACTGTTTGTTCTGCCCTGGCCCCTCATGCTTGCCTGCCAACAGCAGCCTGCAACACCCAATGCAAGTACCCCTGCTTACAGCCAGTCCTCATCTTCTTTTGGTGTCTCTTTCTGTGGCCACACTCACCCAGGCACCTCAGTGCCAGAAAGGGAACATGCCTATGCATGTGTGCATATGAGAACCCTTGGGCAGGCACACTGCGAGCAGCCTTTGGGATGTATCTTGTCCCCAGGCCCCTGGGCTCTATGCTGATATCTTTAGCAGCTTGGTGCCTTGTGCTCCCCATGTTCGGGTCTGACATGTGGCACCTCACTTGGTCCTACAGAGACGCACAGCCCTCCACCCGGATACTCCTACAGCTGCAGCCTTTGGATGAGAGAGGAGCCTGAACAGAGGGAAAGCGATCACGTACTCCCAAAACTCAATCATTGGGGAGGTGGCGTTCGCAGGCAAGGTCCTGTTGTCCAGGCTGGAGCTATTCAGAATGTCCACACAGAGATCTACCAAAAGAAAAGGAAGCTGATGAGCCAGAGAAATTCTCCAAGGCTCCTCCATGAGGGATGCTCCTTCCCCTCTGTACCCTAAACCTCACTTTAGCAGGACACAGACCCTTCACCCCATGCTACAAAGCATCTCATTAAACTCTTGCATCTCATTAAGCATCTTGTTAAACTCTGGCTCTCCCCAGTTACAAATCCCAATCCAGCTGTAGCCAGAGGGCTTCGGGAAGGGGAGAAGGGAAGGAGAGAGCAATTCCCTGCCAAATGGAAACCAGATGGCTGCAAAATATAGATTATCGAGGGATAGCCACTATAAGTAGCCAGGGTAGAAAAACGTATTCTCCTCCCACACCACACACAGTTCCCTGTCCACACATGCATGCATATCTACACACACTATGCAGATGCCTTCATGTTCCACTCTGCCATCCCCAACCCCGTCACATAGCATGAAATTACTAAAAACAGAGGAGATGCCATGCAACCAGGAAATGCACCTCATCTTGCATTTGGCAAGAAAAAGACAATCCACTGGAAAACTGAGGAAGCCCAGCTCTGGCTGGGAAGCTTCTGCCTGTTGAGAGAACATCTGTGGCTTTCCTCGCAAACAAACCCATGCTGGGGGAGCTGAAGGAATCGGATAAACTCTTTAAAAGGCTGGTTACCTCTGCTGGGATGAAGGGGCAGAGGAAGCTGTGAGTGAATGGCCCATGGGGTGGAGAAATTTAACACATCACAGAAATGAATCATCTGACCCAAGAGAAAAAGGGAGGGAACAGAGATGCTGCCAAAGCTCTTTCCAGCCTGGCTATCCACTGAAAGCAAAACAACCTGTTCAACATGGTAAAAAAAGGCCTGTCAAGGACATCAGATCCATGAGGATTACTTCACATCTACCCCATCTTCCCAGGCACAGCTCAAGTGACTTGAATAAAACCAAAGCCAGGTCTTCTTTGTTGGGCACAGTTACGTGAGTTGTGGGCCTGAGGAGATGAGACCCCTGGCCAGTGTAATGGTATAGAGGCTTGTATGGATGTGATCAGACAAGAAAAACTGTGCTTTTAGAGTTTTGTGTTACTGATTCCTGCATTAGGAGACCTGTACTGGCAAAATCCTCCAGTGCAGGGTTGGCCTGATTTAGCCAAAAGCTAAGTGCACAAAGAAAACTGTTCAGTACGTGGCAGCAACTGTCCAGTAACTCAGAAGGAGTGGGGTAGAATAAGGGAACTGTAAGATAAATCATACTAGAGCTAATGAAAAGCTCCTGCCACATGAGGAGGACTCTAGATTGGCTTGAAAACTCTCCCAACCCACCTACCTCTCCCACTTACCAGAAAACGTGGATTTTTCAGTGAAATCTCAACGTCCAAAACATCTCCATGCAGAAATAGTTTTACTGTCCCCTGCTGCTAGGCACAGGGTCATACCACTCACCCTTTCTGACACTTGCCTATGGTAAATGAAGACAGTCACCTCTGTAGGAGTCCCTAACCACATTGCAGCTCATGAGAGCTTTTTATCTGAATAAAAACTATTTTCTACAAACCCCAAATAATTTCTGGGAACTGGGAAGGAGCTAGAAGCCAACCAAGGGAAAGTATACCTGAGTTCCAGGGGTTATTGCAGCTGGCCCATGGTAGCACTGCAGTGAAGGAGCTGAACAGGTAAAAGAGTGCCCAGGACAGGATGATGATGTAGTAGATATTCAGATAGCACTCAATGACTTGTGAGGCATACCCAATTCCTGTGAAGGAAAGCAAAGAAGGTGAGGATGGGGCTGCCAGCCAACTCCCAACACGTCGGGCTTAACCCCAAACAAAGACATAGACCCTGCCATGGTAAGAAGGGTGCAACACCAACCACGTGGCTCACTAGAGAATAGGGCAAGACCTACTTCAGGGAAAGAGAAAGGATCTTGTGACTGCATGCAGACAGGAAACATTGTTGGTATCTCTAGACAGGTCTATGGTGAAACAGAGAGAAAACCTTTTGCTGATGGGAAAACTTTTTTCTGATCACTACCATGCCACTGCATTACACTGCTTCTCCTGTGGGAAAGCCAGCTCTAGCCTTTAAGCAAAAGTAAGGCAGGTGAGTTTCTTCCTTTTAGAAAGACTCAGGCAAAAAAGGTTCTTACAGCTGATAGACATCATGCATAAAGTATGGTGTTGGGGCAAAAGTACAGACTTAGGAGCTGAGCTCTGGTCTTAGGTCCTGCTTGTGCCCGTCGCCCACTAAGACATCAGAATGGTAATTGGGTCAGAAAGGCCTAATTAATTTGTTTAAAACTGGTTGTCAGTGCCATTTGAGATGCTACTGCTGTCCACCTCCAGGCCCATGCCTGAGCGCAGAGGCCTCCAGCGCAGGAGGTCCCGGACTCCCCAGGGAGTTTCAAATATCACTGCACACCTGTGCTTGAGTAAACTAACCAGGCCTTTAATCTGCCTGAGCACAGGTTTCTCTGTCTGCAAAACATGGGTAATAAGATCTCCTCTGGACAGGAGAATTGTGGATGTCAAACTCATTAATATATTAATGCCATTAAATAACCTTCCCCAGGGCCCCAGGAGTCCTGGTTCTTATACCTGTGCCTTAACCACAACCCCAGCCCATCTCCAGGCTGTCAGACCAGTGTGTGCAGTGTGATTCCCCCTAGTTTGCAGGATGACAGCCTGGAAATGCTGCCACAGCAGCCCTGGGCACAGCAATGGGCAGGGAAAGCGCCATAAGCCAGCCAGCCTTCCTCATCTTCTTCTCTCTTCAGTATTTTTCCTGGACTACATCCAGGTGTTTGTGTATTGACACTTCCAACCTCCTTCTCCTGCTTGCTGGCCATCCTGCTTCTCCTCTCTCCTGAGCTCTGACCATCTCAAAGCAGAGACTGTGGCTTGGCTGGACCAGTACAACCCCCAGCCAGCACCACACACCCTCAGTCACCTACTGGGGGGTCAGGGCACTGCCCCTACACAGACACAGCAGTCACCGGGAGGGATAATAAGGCTGGGAGAGAAAAGAAGGGAGGAAGAATAAAATGAGAAAGAAAAAAACAGAATAACATTTCCAAAAACGTCTCTGAGTCACTAATTGTTAGAAAGTGCTGTCAGTAATTCCCGTAACTTGACTGACCTTCAAAGATGGGACAGATCTTTCTCCAGGCAGTGACCCCTCCCTGGCTGGTGTACTGCCCCAGTGCTGTCTCCAGGAAGAACAGGGGGATCCCGCAAGTGAAGAGGAAGATGAGGTAAGGGATGAGGAAGGCTCCTGCAGAGTAGTAGAGTAGGAGTAAGATGCTGCCTCAGAAACCTCTTACAAACCTTACCACACCACCCCTTGCCAGGTACCTGGGGCCACAGCTGGAATCAGCTAGATAAACACAAATACTTCTCTGAATTAACTGTGCAACCTCTGCTAAAAAACCAAGGTCTCAAACACCATCATTTCTTGGAAAAAAATACAAGTGTGGTCTGTCTTGTGCTACTGCATTACTTCTGCATTTGGTCTTGGTCAAAACCTAGAGGCAAGGAGTACCCAGACAAGGCAATAAAAAAAGACAGCAAAGGAAAAGTTCTCCCGGCTTCACTCTCCTGACCTCTTTCTAGCTTTCAGCAAGAGTCAGGGAAAGCAAAAGGAGTCCTTGTTTCACTTAACCAAATTTGTTCTGCCTTTCCTGGGAGTCACAGCAAAACTCCCACTTGCCCAGAGGATACAAACCTGGAGGCTGGTGACATTTCTGAGTAAGTAATAAATTTGCCAGGATATAAATTTGCTTGAGACATATTTCACCTCAAATTTGAAAAGCAGTTTGCACCAAAAGAATGGAAAAAGGGAAGGGCAACTGTGTATATTTCCAGCATTTTCAAAATGAAAAGTTTAACTTTTCAAATTCAGTATTTTTATTAAAATATAGAGAAATGTCTTAAGAGAAATCAGCCTGAAACAGCCCTCAGATTAACCCTTAATGAAATAGAAAAGGAAGTGGAGAGAGAGCAGGTTTCTTTCCAGAAACACTGACCAACGAAAACAAAGCATCAGGAAAGA
>VYZV01018309.1:21995-75785 GCA_013401275.1 Pandion haliaetus | reverse complement strand
AAAAAAAAAAAAAAAAAAAAGTTTAATGCCCTGTTCAGCTGTCTGAACCTTTTTTTACTTCTTTTCATTCTGCTGCCAAATTGAAACACACGATATTTTCACTGTTCTGCTCAAAACTGCTCCTGAGACCTCAGTTTCACTGCTGACCTTCCTTCTATCATGTCACAGTCTTTCTCTCCATCATTAGTGTAGGTTTTCACACTTTTGCTCCCCTCCAAACAGGCCAAGGCGACTGCCTTCCTTGCTGGAACAACTGTCAAGGTCTTGCCATCCCATACAGTAAACTTCTGGTCATGAGTACCTCCCACCACCAGTGCCTGAAGAGCATCTCGGCTGTTTGCAACCGAGATGAGGGCCCCTTTCTCAGCCAAGCCAGACACTGTCCCCCAGGCCCTCTCCTCCCCTGCCAGGACAGGCATTTGCACTGAAATTCCTTCCCATGACAATTAGCAACTAGGAACACTTCCCCTTGTTTTTAAGCCAACAATGTTAGGATAACAAGCAACATCCAAATTTCCCCTAAACACAGCTGTGCCGTAGCTGCAGGGGACCTGGGGCCAGAGGGAGGGAGGCTGGTTCACAGCATCAGTCCAGGTTTGCAGAGCAGGGAATAGGAACTCCATATGCTGAACTAGAGACAGCTGCTACTTGCGGTGCTGCAAGACATCTATCTGTATGCCAAATCTGCAAGACCATTTTATTATCCTGCACACAGATGAGCCTTTCAGGAGGTCCCAGGCCTGCTCCTCTGATACCATTTATCCCAAAGGTTGATCCATTTTGGCCTGAGTAATGAGGGCTTTCTTACAACTCTATTGTCTTGTCTCTCTTAACCTTCCCAGAGCACTTTCCAGCTGAAAGTCCAGTTGTGATCTCCTCCCCAGTTTGCTGCTCCACTGGAGGAGACTCAGCCCTGAGAGGGGCCCCTGAAACAGATGCTCTTTTCTTATGAGTCAGTATCAAGTTCAGGATGCTGAGCAATTAGATCAAATTTGAAAGTGCAACCATAGGTAAGTTTGCACTTGGTTGCTTTACAGCAAGTTACCACAATTGTTTTTATGACTTCTGTCTTTACAGCATTATAAACATCTCACTACATCCAATGGTGCAGAAAGGTGGCAGGACAGCAGTCTCCAGTTTGGGGGGTGGGTGGGATGGGGACGTGGCATTTATAGGTGGAAAATGTCTTTTTTGCAATTTCAAGGACTTTTCCAATGATGAGAATATCTTTGAGTGTCATGAGAAAGACAGTGCCTTGTCCCATACTAGTTTGTCAGCCATCTGGTTCCCTAGAGCCCTAGAGAGGGAAATGTACCTTCTACAGTAGTAGCATACTCTCTGCAAAGGCAGTGTGTAAGCTGTGAGAGAACAACTCTCCCATCCTAATCTTTCCCAAGCCTAGCCTTGTTGGCCCCTGAATCACAGCATTAGATATTCCAGAGTAGTTTAATTTAAAAAAAAAAAAAAAAGTTATTCAATAGAAATCTAAAATGAACAAAAGTAGCCTTTTCACTTACACTAATTAGCATACAAATTGCAAGGACTACTGAACTGGATACCATAGGCATAAACTACGTAAAGATATCATCTCAGCTCAGGAAGAAATTTTCCATACAAAACCCATGACTTCTCTCTCAAAGCATCACTGCAGAATGGGCTGTTCAATCAGATGCACCACTAGTGTTTACTAACCCGTGCTGGTCTGACTTGCTTTTGGTGCCTCCAGTGCCTACCATCAAAACCTCAGAGAAGGAGATTAGAGAATCTGCTAAAAACCATTCCAGGTTCAAGAAAAACTCAATTCCATTTTCTTTAACCATCCTTTTATCCAACCCGCATTTGCTTCAGAGGAGATGTTGTATTGACTCCTGCCTGATTTGGATAAACTGCAGTAACAGCACAGGGAATTGGAATTTGGTAGTCCTGGGATGAACAACAGTTGAAGCACTCATCCATTGGTGAAAGCTCACAGCACCTTGGGAAAGAAAGGCCTTTGTGGCATGGTCTGCAGAGAAAGGAAGTTTAAAGTGAGGGGAACATGCAGGTCCCAAAGCGTTATTTCAAAGGTGTCTCTAGAGAACAAGAAGAAAAGACAAGTTATTGCTGTATTTGACATGTAATTTATTATTCCTCCTTTTCTTTTATAAAGTTAGATTTTGATCCACGAAGAAAAGTTAGTGACAGTCAATTATTCCCTTCCTCCCTCCCAGTTTAATTTTAATGTTATGAGAAAGTTTAGTTTTTAACCATGTAATGATCTTACTGCAGTGTTATTGGAAAAGGAGAGTCATGCAAGAAACAAAAGGGAAGGGGAAAGAACTCTTCCTGGGGACGGGTTGTCCTAGTAGTGGGTTGACCACTGGGAGAACTGTTCCTGGGGAAGCAGTAGCAATGTCCTTCTAAGGTGTATCAGGCCTTGGCAAGGATATCAGCACCACCAAAGCCTTTTCTCCTCTGTAACAAGGGCCTGAGAGAGGTGGGGGTGACACAGAGTGGGAAAAGGGAATTATGTAGAAGGAAGTTGCTGATGGCTTTCTGACCACTCACAGCATTTGGTTGTTTCAGAAGATCACCTGTTTCTCGAGTTGCTCAAGAGCATTAAAGAGTTACTAAAGTTCAGTTCAGCATCCAAACTTGGGAGAGCTGCTTAGAGAAATAGTACCCGCTGGGGACCTGGTTTCACCCCTCAGTTTTTATTCCTCCTGGTTTTGGCAAGAGCTAACTTGCTGGAGAAGAGAATAAGGGAGTGCATGTGGGGGCACATGAGGCATAGGGGAAATGGGTCCAGGTATGCATGTATCTCTTGTCGTGCCTACAGGCCTAGGACAACTCATGCATGCTGTGAACTTACCACCACCATTCTTGTAGCAGAGGTACGGGAACCTCCACACGTTACCCAGACCAATGATCTCGCCAGCCACAGACAACACAAACTCCATTTTGCTACTCCACTGTCCTCTGTCTTCCATTTCCTCCTTTTTTATCTCTTCTGGAGCTGCGATAGCCCCATCAGGCTCTCCTTCCTTAGCCACAGCTCTTGTCATGGTTCTATGGGACAAAGGAAAAAGAGAGCATGGGTCATAGGGAGTTCCTGTGGGACACACTGGTGGGAAGAGGAGGGAGAGGACCAGTCACCACAACAGGTGTGTTCCTAGTATCACCATGAGGTTCCCTCATCCTCTGGAAAATGACTTCTTTAGCATCAGCACAAAGCATTTTCCCTAAGTTATGTCTGTGGGACAGAAAGTCTGTGCTGAAGGGACAAAGGAAATGTCACTGGTCAGGTGAGATGGGCCCACCTGCACCACCCCTTCACTGTACTCAACCCTGAATTCACCCTTCCACCCACCCCAACCCCCTTCGTCATCCTTCCCAGACGACCAGCCTTAGTGTACTTCCATCTGCCCCTCTGCACCCTGACTAAATGCTCTGCATCTCCATCATTGCTGGAAACTTGGCTGGGACTTTGGAAACAGCAGTTCAGAGGAAGAGAAAAGGAGCTGGAGCTGAAGCAGGGCATGGGGGCAGAAGGAGTTTCCCTTCACCATGTGCTATTAATACAGCAACTTTCTACTTCTGGAGTGGTTTCAGAGAGCAGGATAGAAATGTTACGTATTAATAGTCTAAACAAGAATGGACGACCTACCATCTTACTTCAATGCATCACCAGAAGTGCTGTCTTTGACCCCCTGGACACCATGTTACACTACCATACATCCTGCCACCTCAGCAACATGCTTATTTAGCCTAGGGTGCCTTCAGTAACAAACAGGCACGAGCACCAAACCTCTGCCTTTGCCAACAATACAGAGGAAGGAAACAAAGCCCCTGAGATGAACAAAAGGACCTCATTCTTGTGAGGTGTTTCAGGTCTGGGCAAGGGAATACTGAGATCAGACAAACTCAATTATTGCAGTGAAAATGTTAGTAGGAAAAATCCCAGTTGTGGAAACCTGGAGCAAAGTCACTGTTGGAAGAGACATTGAATGTGTCTGGGCCTGTAGGGTGGTACAAGGAAGACATTCTCCAGTCTATACTAAATCCTGGATTATGTTTAGCATCATCTTAATTAAGCAAAGTTAGTGGCTGCTTGTTACAATTTTTGTCATACACAAAGTCCTTTAATTGGCTAGTTAATTTAAATCCAGCCAAAATTCACACAGACCAGACTGAATCTTCTTTTTGACAACATTTTCGTATTGTTTACAGGCATTTGATTATGAGAAGAAACTAAAGGATGAAGAAAGCAAGCTCCCTTTGACTTAGCTAAAAAAATTCTCCTTGAAAGCTTGTTCTAATGAGTTACCTGATTGTAGGGATGCACACGTGAGTCCAGCCAGAAAGCACAGACCTAATATGAGCAGGGTAGCTGATGAACTATGCCAGGGAAGTCCTAACTCTAGCTACATCTCACTGGTGGCATTACTGAGCAGAAGTTGGCCTTTGAAGGAGTGATTGGCATCAGCAAGGGATACACATTGACATGTTGGGATTAGAAAACTACGCTGGAAGCAAGCTTCCCCAAGGCAGCAGTATCTCTGCCTCCATTCTCACCAGGTGAGAGTGCTAAGAAATCAGGGCTTTGTTCCTTCCCGTTAACTTGCAGATTCAGTTTGCTGGTGGTTTGATAGGTTTTTTAATAGCACATCTATCATTCCTTCCATGCCTCCTAAGGGGACGCCCCCATCTCCAGGGAGCAGCAGGGACAGAAATCTGCATCACTTATGTCTTCCGCTGCCCCCGGATCTGCTCTGGACCACTTCAGCTTGCTCTCTCCCAGGCAAAGTCCAAGCATGGCTCTGGAGTCAGCTCAAACCAGGGACCTCTCCCAGTCAGCAGGTCAGTGATGAGCAAGACCTCATCACCCTTGATGTCCTCTACCTGATAGGACCACCAAACCTATCCATCAACCTTTTGCACCAGGATGGTGCACCAGGACCATGGTGGCAAACTATTCCCTCCCACCTTATGCCTGGTCTCTCTCCAGTCATCTCCCTCTGGGCTACTGTCAGAGTATGAGTCATATCATGAGGAGTGGTGACTACCAGGGAGTCTGACCTAACTGGGAATAAGAGCAAGTGTACTCCTAACACCAAACTGGCCCAGCATCTTAGAAACATCATGACACTTGTTTTCATTTAGTTTTCAATGAGACAAGGGGGAAGCAGGAGCAGGAACTGGTTGGCCATGCTTGCACTTACTCCACACAAAACAGCATCATTGTCACCATGTCTCATTTGCTTCTCTAAGTTGCCCAATACAAATGAAATTATTTCCTAAATTCTAACCCTCTGGCTATATCAGGCTCTGAGGCAGAGAAAGATGCTTGCATATGAAAAGACAACTTCTACTGAATGTTCAGAGCAAAGCAAGTGGGTTTTTTGGCACAAGGCATGTTTCTTACCTCTGTCAGTCAAGTAAAGAAAGGAAACCAGATCTCACAGTGTAATACACCAATTGCTCTCTAAACACCCAGGGCAACAAGAGTGTTTGTTCCCCATCTACCTTCATGCTTGTGCTGGTTTTGGCTGGGGTAAACTTAAGTTTCCTCATAGTAGCTAATAGGGGGCTGTGTTTTGGATTTGTGCTGAAAAGAGTGTTGGTAATTCAGGCATGTTTTCATTACTGCTGAGCAGTGCTTACACAGCATCAAGGCCTTTTCTGCTTCTCATACCACCCCACCAGTGAGTAGGCTGGGGCGGGCACAAGGAGTTGGGAGACACAGCTGGGACAGCTGACCCAAACTGGCCAAAGGGATATTCCATACCATATGACAAGATGCTCAGCATATAAACTACAGGGAAAGCTGGCCAGGGGCCAGTGCTTGGGGACTGGCTGGGCATCAGTCGGTTGGTGCTGAGCAGTTGTTTTTCACTTGCATCAGTTGTCTTTCTTTAGTTTTATTTTTCTCTCTTTTTTTTAAAATTTTCCTTTTCATTACAGTTTTTTATTATTATTATTTTATTTCAATTATTAAACTGTTCTTATCTCAACCCACAAGTTTTTCTCACTTTTTTTCTTCTGATTCTCTCCCCCATCCCACCAGGGGGGAGTGAGCAAGCGGCTGTGTGGGGCTTAGTTGCCGGCTGGGATTAAACCACAAGAGTGCTGAAGGGCCCATCCTATTCCCTCTGAAATCAGCAGCAGATTTCCATGGACTGTGAAAGCGGACGGCTGAATCCCATACAAAGCATTAACACTACCTTTAGTAAGAGGGGCTGCAGCAAGAACAGGGGAGCATAAACCACAGAGGAGGGCAGTCAGGGGTCAGTGAAGACCATCCTCCAGGCTATATAGCTGCCTCTTCAAAAACATTGCTAAAGGATTATGGTTCCCTATTAAATTTGAGAGGTTTTTTAGAGTTATTTCCAATAAGGGCTCATATGGGAAGTACTGCAGCGGGCACAACCAGTTTCAGTGTCAAATGCAGATGCACCAGGGCACTAAGGAAGCAACCTCCCTTTTTTCCCCAGCCCTTGCCCTTTATGGTCCATATGCTGGAAAGCACCTATTTACTGGTATGGCTTATGCTGCCCCAAACCCACCAAGTACTACAACATGTGTGGATCTACACTTGAGTGTGAAGCTGAATCAGTCCTCTAACAGGCTCATACAAACCTCTACCCGTACATTTAAAGAAGGTGGTGCAACCCAGAAATCAAGGCATGCACCCTAAATGCTGGCTGGTGCAGAGCTAGCAGCTCTGCAGCTCACCAGCACGTAGGTCAACCCAGTCCCAACTTTGCCCCCTTCACTTAGCTCGCCTGCTGGGTTAGATCAGGAGGTAGAAACATCAGGACCTCCCACCAGTCTTTTCTCAGCTTCTGAAGCCCAGGCAAGGCTCCTTTCCCCACTGCCTGCCTGCAGCAAGGCCTGCCAGCTGGCTAATCAGTCCATTCAGATGCTGCAGCACAGCCTCCTCATTTTTGAGAGGAGCAGAGCTCCACGCACTGTCAAACACGAGAGAAAAAATAACACATGCTTAATGAAATGTGTTTGATCTGTCACAGTCCTTGGCACGTTCCAGTTTCCTGCAGTCCAGGGCACATTATCAAGTACAATGATGCTTAAGTCTGGGTTTATTGAGGATGTCATGAGAAGCTGATGGGGGGGACTTTTAGCTAATTCTTTGCCTTTATTCTTTTAATGCAAGGTGGTTCCAAGAGCCAGCCTATTGCTACTAGTATTTGTGGTTTACCTGTTTTTGTGTTAGTCCTGTTTCACACGTGGGGGCAGGGGAAGATCATAATGAGGGAGTCACCTCCTCTCACCTAACCCCAGGAAGGGAATGCCCTGAGTGCCAGCCCGCAGTCTCAACCCTGTCACCAGCCTCCACTTCAGGGACACCTAGACCAGGACTTTGATTCTGCACCTGTCCTCTGACTCCTGAATAGACCAACACGAAGGACAGAAGCTGGGACACTGCAATGGGGAAGAGGGCTGGAACAAACACAGACCAACGGTGGAGATGCGGCCCTTGAGGCTTCATTTTCTTATTTTAAAAAGAGGGAAAGCACCCTGGTTATGAAATCAAACCTCTTCAACTGGGAACAGGTGGTAGATTAAACTGGTGCCCAAAGTTTGGGCCCTTTGTCTGCCTTCCCAGACAAAGTGATGTATGGCATTTACACTTCCCCACTACTTCTCTCTCTGCTTTGCCTGCTGTTTCTAAGAGAAAGCCTATTCACACACCTCCTGGCTCTTGTTCTGAACATCTAATCCTACTGTGCCCCTGCCCTATATGTTCTCAGGCCAGATGGGGACTCAAATAACTTCTTGTTTCCAGCTAGGAACAATTTGGCTCTCCCACAGGCCACCCACTGTGTTACATCCTCTCTGACAGGCAGACATTTTCTTCTCCCTTTGGATGCCCCTCTCCTTAATACATGAGTAGAGAAAAGACTTTGCCCCTCGCTGCCTGCATGCACTTTTTCTGCTGTTCCTTCACCAAAGTTTGGAGAAAAATCCTCTGACTCCTTCATTCCCAGCCTCTTTTTTCCCTCTGCCATAAAATTTTTCCAACTGTTAAGATGCCACCTGACACAGTCCACAGTCTAACCCCTCTCCTAGACCCACTCAGCCACCACCACCACCACCTTCCCTCCTCAGCTTCCTCTGACCTTGCCAGTCTCTTCTAGAGATGCCCTGCTGTATTTACAACCATCAGCACTTTGAGGACTTGCCTTTTTCCAGGCCTGGAGTACCCTTTGCAGACATGACCCCCACAGAGAGGAGGGGGCTTCCTCTGTGCCCAGTGCAACAGACAGCTCCATATGAAATGGTACAGGACTTGGTACTGCACTTGGTGCGTGGAGGCAGCCACATTTTCCCCCACCAGATTTATTGCCGAGAAAATGAGAATACACCTGGATTTCTCCAAACACTTGAAAGAGAACAGGCAGCATGCAGGCAGCCATAAACAGAGACAACATCAAGAAGTTCCCTTCTTCAATATTTGAATGAGGTAGCTCAGTCTCCCCTTGGTCACGAATTTTGGGCTGTGTTTGTCCCACATCCACCATCATGGGATCCTTCAAGTACAGCCACAAAAGTCAAGGAAAGCCAAGGACACCTCTGAAGTACTGTGGGCACTCACCAGCTGGGTCCAACATGCCGAAAGCACAATGCAGAGGTGCAGGAGAACAGCATTTGTTGGCTTTATTTGGGAACAAGGTGCAACTAAAGGGGGGGCAGGAATCAGAAAAAGAGGAAAATGAAAGTGTCCTTTTAAAGCAAAACATGGTGGTATCCTCAGCCTCTCCCAGGGCAAGAAGGGCTTATTCAGGTCTGCTCAGGTGAGACAAGGAACAAGAGAGAGGCGAGAGAGACAAGACTGAAGCCACCTGGGGTTTTGGCACCAGAGGAAAAGGCCTTTAGACATTCTCCTAAAGCTTATCTTCCTGCAAACTTATGGCCTGTTCCCAACTGCCGTCACACAGGAGCTCCTACTGCTGGGAAGTTAACATCCTCTGTTTGACCTCTTCTGCTGTTTTATCTTAAGGCAAATGAGAGGACAACCTCAAAAGCGAACAGAGAAACACAGCAAACAGCAGACAGAGATGTTGTTAAAAAGCAGCCGATAACACTTATTAGAGGAAGCAGTTTTAAAGCACCTTTGGAGGTGCTCAGGTGCTGCCTGAGCTGCAGAAGGCAGAATTGCAGGTGATGCTGCAGACCGCTGCACTGCATTTATATTTCGTGGTTTCATTTTGAAACAAGCAGCAACAAGCACATAAACTGCAATTTAAGGTGGGGAGGGAGGAATCAGAAAGCAAGCAGGCTGGCCTGTGTTACAAAAGAAGGGGCAGGAGGACACAGAAAATTCTCTGGTTACACAATATGAGCCAGCAGTTAGTCGGCAGCTGAAATCCTGCGTTGCATTTTGATGGCAGGAGGCGGGGGCGGTTGTGGGAGCAGAGACAGAAAATCAGGGCTCAGTGAGATACAGCAGTGCCAAGATACAGCTTAAGAACAAACCCAGTTCGATTAGCGCGTGGGGGTTGCTACTGGAATAGGTTGTATCTGCAAGATGGACAGGAAAATATTAGCAGTAGAAGTAAGTGCTTTCCACCAATCTAAGAGCAGCTACGTGAGTGGGGATGGCTGCTTCAACCACAGCTGCTTCCAAGCCCAAATGCTGCTGGAGAATGGCTGACTCCAGCTGCAAAAAGGAGAAAGGCAAGGAAAGATGGAGGAAGAGGAAAAATGATCAACTCCAGGACAGCAGTCGAAATTAAAATGCCTGTCATTTCAAGCTGTTGAAAGCTAGTTGGCTTCTTTACACCTTCTAATTAACTTCCAGGTTCTGTGGGCTGCAGGGCATTCTCAAAGCATCTGTTCAGCAAGGTTCGTGGGGCACTGGAGGCTGTCACAAAGACCAGATCCTGCTTGCATTTTTTCCAACGTGAAATAGGAGCAACACTTCTGCAGTCAGTGAGTTTGCTGCTTAGTGACACCAGCAAGAGTGAGATAAGAAGCAACTGTGAGTTTACTAATGACGTGTATCTGTGATACAAGCTGCAAGGATGATAGAGCATCGCCCTTCAGAGCACACACCCCCAGCTCAGGAGGGGACCAAATGGCTCCTGCCCTGTCCTCTGCTGCCAGGACAGGAGAGCCTCCCAAGTACCTAGCAGTGGCTAGACTTTCCTGAGGATCAGTGGCAAATCCCTTGCTAAAAGCAGTGTAGGCTGTTGTTCTCAGTGCCAGTTCAGTCTCTGTCGGTATGTGTAGTTCACTGTCCCTGCTCTGGGCTACAGAGACACAGAGGTGTTTTTTTACTTCAGCCTAGAAAAAAATCGAGACTAACTGATGAAGTCCATAAACGGGGTGTAAATATGATCAGAAACCAGCCTTTACATTTGCATCACACCAGATACTCTCGAGACCTCCACTCAGCCCATAGTCTTGTGTCCACTGCCGTATAGCAGGAGGCCCAGTAGCATGCAACCACGGCAGGATCCATCTTTCTTACAGAGCCCCACAGTGACAGGTCTCCTGCAGACACAGAACCAGGCTGGCCCCAGTGGAGCCCCCAGAGCCACCCACCCGGTGGCTGGAGGTGCCTGGCTGAGGTCCTGCAGCTGCATCAGGCTTGCTCAGAGGTCCTTGTGCACAGCTGAAGTGTGGGGACAGCATAGGTCCTGTCACTGGCTGGAGGAGTGGAGCAGGTGAACGGCACAGAGGGTGAAAGCCACGCTGCTCCGGCACCCGCTCTGCAAACAGGCTCAGCAGGGGCATGGCGGGGCAGTGACCTGTGGTGCAGCTGGAGGTGCCGCACAGGGACAGGACAGAGTCCGCAGGAGGGGACACGGTGTCTACAGGGCTGCCACTTAACCAGGGCAGCAAATTCATGGAGCAAGGCACACCACCCAGCGGTCCTGGGTAGGTCCGGTGAAGGGAGGGAGGCTGCCAGCCCCCAGTGCTGCGGCTTGGCAGCCTGCTGCTGACCCAGGTCAGCCTGAGGCTGGAGGCCAAGGGGTTAGGGGAAGGGTGGGCAGCAAAGCAGCTACCCTCTGCAGGTGCAGGCAGGCCCACACAAAAATCCTAACCTCTGCAGTACCTAAAGTCTTAACCTTGCGGTCGCTTCTCTGGGGCTGCTGCTTTGGGGCAGGAGAGCAGAGGAGCCAGCTCCACTGGTAGCCAACATCTCCAAGAGTCTGTGGGTTGGAGGCAGGAGAGCAGTGCAGGGGATTTGGCATCGCACTACTCCAGGCACTTCTAGCTAAACTCCCTCAGGCAGGCACACCCTACGCACAGCCTGGGGGCTTTTGCTATCTGAGCGATGAGAAATGGGGAGCCTTGAGGAAGAGTACTCAAGCAAAACTCTTCTGAAAGGCAGGTGAGGTTATGGCATGACACATTATATTTTGCCTCCCAGCACAGAGGACGAGGGGAGCCAACAGCTTATTTGGCAGAGCCCAGTGCCTCGGCACAGATGTGTGCACAACCATCGCAGAACAGCAGAGCAGTGCCACACAGGCTTCCCATTGTTATTGTCCCTGCACTGAACTCCCTGTTCAGCCCTGCACAGGGAGCTGAGCACCCCACATCCTGCTTAGGCTGGGGATCTACCTGGCTGAGCCTGGGCAGGCTCAGCCATCTCCAGTTAGTGCACAGGACAAGGCACATCAGGTGAAACTGGGACAGGCAGAGGCATGTGGGACTATGACTCTAGCAGTGCCGTAACCCCTTCCTAGCAGTGCCTGCTGTAACGCTGCATTACAATGCAATGGGACTGGATCCCACCTGCACTCTCCAAGAGGCAAGGCATCTGCTTTCCAACGTGGGGCACCAAAACTTTCCTATAGCCCTGCCCAGGATCATGGGCAGGTAGAGATATGGCACAGGGCTCATTAGCCTGCCTTCTGCAAGGACCACATCTGCACCCATGAATCCAGCAATTTGGGCTGTTGCAGAGCTGCAAAGGTCAGGTCCAATGTTCAGCCTCTCATATCAGCAGCTGTCAAAGAGGAAAAACTGGGGCAATAGCATTTCCAGTGGCATTGGATGAAAGCCCTGATTAGTAGTGATTACTTTAAAAGCACTGTTGATTTAAGGAGACACAGATCAGGTGTTATGAAACCCCCATGTGTTCTGCCTGGGTTTGTTCACAAATATGCCCACAGATCCCCAGAGTTTAGCACATGCACAAACTGTACTGTCTCCCCGCCTTACCCTTACACAGCAACAAATTTGATGAAGGCTCTGAGGCAAAAAGAAAAAGGAGCACACTTCCAGGCACATCTTTTAGAGCTGCAGCCCCCAAGTCAATGTGCCAGGGCCAGTGCACCTCTGCAGGGCAGCACAGGAGGAGAGGGAGTCACTGCCTCGTGTTTGCAGGCGCTGAAATGCCTACAGCCTGCCTCACTCCTAGCACCTTTCATCCTGTACCTATTATCACCTAGCCATCACTACCCTTCTTCCCCATTGCTGCCTGGCCCACTCTTATCTCTCTTCTCAATCTTTCTGCTGTTTGAGTCCTTTTCTTTCTCTCTCTCTGCTGCTGCAATGTTCAGTACCAATTACCCACCCATCCTTCAGACATCCCTTTGCTCTGCAGCTTCCTGGCATCCCCCCAGCAGCATCGCTGTCTGTCCTCTCCTATAAGAACCACTAAAAGAAAAACCTCTTCCCTAGGTTGATCCAAGTTGATTATTTGCTACCTATCCTCCAGCTCTCTCTTCCTTTGCTTAATGTTGGGAAGCTTTTCCCTTGACGGTTTTGCTGGCCCACTCCCCAGAGCACGGCAGGCAGCTGGCATGAAGCAGCTGGCTGCAGGAGGACCAGAGACACCGGCACTCCCAGTGTGACACGCACATCCAGCCAGATCTGCTTAACAAGCAAACAGCCAACTCACCTGAACCCAGCGCAGGCCTTCCCCAGGCAAGCCTGTCCTGTCCTGTCCTGTCCCACTGGAGTCCAGGGAGGGAATCCACTGCATGCCAAAGAGATACAGCAAGAGTTAAGGCAAAAACTCCCCTCTCTCCTCCTCCTGTCCCTCCCCCTCCACCAGCTCCCCCCACCAAGTTATCACCCAGCTCTCATGTGGGTGGTGGGATGGCAGGAAGGGAGGTGTATCGGGGCGGGAGTACTTTCTCCCCAGCTCCCTTACAACATACACCTCTCCAGACCTTGAACTGTGGCCCTGACAGGAAAGCAAGAAAAGAAAGCAACCACTGTTAGGCATGGTGAAGGCCCAAAGTTTGCAAAGATCAATGACAGCAGTCACTGGAGTGACTCCAGGTCCTCTCGACCTCAGCAAGAGAGAGCTCTCCCCTTGCAGGCACCACGGCATGGCCCAGGCTGGCTGCCACATGCCCGCACTGCTCTGGGGCTTCAGCACTTTACTGGGACAGTGGCATCTCTTAAAATCGTCCTGCAAATGTGCAGAATGAATTGCCTCCATCTCCAGGGACCACTACACTAAACCTCTTACAGTGAGCAAGCTCGAGGCTCACCAACACCATCTGGCTGATGGAGCAAAAGGCAGAGAGTGGGTGGAGGGGGGATATTTGTCCCGGGCTCACACAGACCCCTCCGTGCCTGTGCCATACACTGAGAGTGCAAACACAGCTCAAAGGAGAGAGCTCTGTCAGCAGGAAGAGATGCTGCTGGAGTCTTTATTTTTACAGTGTCTGCGTGCTCACTAGAAGCGAGCAATCCCTCTGTGCCTTTGCCCCGGCAGCTTGCTTTCTATTCACCTCAGTGCCAATGCACTTTCCCAAGGCTTCTTGTGACCAACACCAACAGCAAGCATTCCAGTTATGCCATTTTTCTCAAGATAGTTCAGCTCAGATTTTTTTTTTTAATGTTATGTTTAAAGTTATTACTGTTTTGTCTTTTGCTTTGCCTATTAATGTGCCTGCCAAACTCCTATTGACCTTTTAATGTACTCATGTGGTCAAACCACAGCAGCACGTGGGATGGAAGCTAGAACACATCCAGTACATGCTCCGATCTGCTTGCCTGTGTCAGAGCTCACCAGATGCGCATCCTCCAGCCACCTCAGTGGGAAACCTGGGAGCTGACAAAAGCCGTCACCACTGCAGAGTGGGGAAGCGGTAGGTTTACGTGCCTGCACACTCTATAGCAGTTGTTCGTAACGTTGTCTCAAAAAAAATCCTCCACGTGTGCCAGAAGCCAGTGAGTCAGATCACATTAGAGCATGCTGGATTGCCCTGGGGACAAGCGATGCTGGAGACGTGCGTGAAGGGAGTCACCCTTTTGCCTGGTGGGGTCCTCAGGATAAACCACTGAGGCTAGCGCTGGAGACAGTAGGAGAAAATGCCTCCTTCTATTTTTGGGGTGTTTATTTACTACCTCAGCTGGCACTGGGGGCAGCCAGTCTAAGCCTATGCTGCTGGGCAGTGCAAAGAGGGGACAGAGCAGCTTATGGTGAGCGCTGGGGGATGTTCCGGGGCTGGGAAGCTCTGAGCCAACCCAGCCTTGTCCCAGAGGCCCCAGTCAGGCAATTGGGGCCATGAGGGCAGAGGGCTGCGGTGGCAGCTGGAAAAGGCAATACCTCTTCACAAGCAGCCAAAGACAACTTGCTGTACCCTGTTTCCAGGATGAAACTTCCCAAGCATACCACTTTTCAAATCCCTGGCTTTCACCTACCATTTGGGCTGGTTGAGTGGATTGGTCCCATACCCAAAGAAATACAGGCTGATTCTTCCCTTGCATGGGCTGGGATCAACACCAGAGGGGCCAGGCTCCACCTTCCGCCTTTTGGGGGCTGTCTCTGAAGTCCTGAAAGCCTGCAAGGTGAACATCATGTGCTGGCTACACAAGACAGGCACTGCATTGCCTCCACATCCCTACTAATGAAGGACAGTGCCACTGCCCATCCTGCCACAGAGGACTGGTGTGACCCAGCACAGCTGGGGAAAAGGTGCAGTAGAGGTTATCCAGATATGAAAAGGGGATTGAGATAAGCCTAGGTAAGCAGAGCTGACCTAAAAACTTGATTTATCCACACTGAAGTGTTTCACAGGAATATCACAGTTTTTTGTAAAACTGTAGATGGGAAATGACCTGTGACATTAAGGTAAAACAAGAAGAAAGTCAACCTAAATGAGAGCTTTATCCAGCAGTGTGTGAAAATCATTCTTCAGAAGGAAAAAGGGCTGCTATTTCTGCTTTCCAGCCCAGAAGGTACCAGAAGTTATACTCAGGCTTCAGGGTTCCTGACCAGGCAATAATTCACTGTGTTTTTAAAACCTGCTATGGGCATGGAGTACCTCCTGCAGCGGCAGCCTCCATGTGAGGGAACGCACTAGTGTGGCAGCCCAGACTGAAAACGAGAAATCACCTTCTGACCTGCTCAGCCCCGTCCTGGGAGAGGGCAAGTGAAGGGGTGACACACTCCCTGGTCACTAATTGCCACCTTCGCTGGCAGAGACAGCCCCTGAGCAAGCACCCTGGGCTGCACAGCTGTGTAGGTAGGACAGGGCTGCTAAAGGATGTGGCAATCTGACTGCAGGTCTCCCCATGGCACGGGTTCCTCCTCCGCCATTTCCACAGGCAGAGGCAGCTTCCCACAGGGTCTACTAGAGGGATTACGTGGCAGGATGCAATTTTGCGAGCAAGGCCCAGTGAGAGGAGCCACAGCCAAGGCTCAGCCAGCACAGGGGACAGATGCCAGCAGGGATGAGCCCTGGGAGCTTCTGGCAGGGGGGGTAAATGCCAGCCCCAGGGAAGGTGTCTTGACACAGGGATATGGAGAGAGCTGGGGGGAGAAAGCAGCATCCCTGCTGGCAGCAGGGATAGGGAGAGTATGGGTCTTAAACTCTCCATCCCCAAAAGGGAAGTGCTGTTTGCAATAAATCCTGGAAACTTTCAAAGCACCCCCCTTCCAAGCCCCTCCCCAGGCAGCATGAACCCCTCTCAGAGCTGGGATCCCCCCACTGTGTACAGCTCTGACACCAGCAGCACCCAGCTCTCCATAGCCCTCCCCACTGTGCATCCCAAGGCGTTTTGCGAAGGAAGGCATGGGCAGCATCCAATTTTGCAGGCAGGAAAACCAAGACAAGAGGAAGCCCTGCTGCTGTGCCCGAGGGTGAGTGGGAAGGAATGGGAAAGCACTGCTGCCCACCAGACAGAAGGTCCTGCTCCCTCTGCAGCCACCAGCCCAGAGCCTGCTGCACAGGTTTGTATCCCCTCCTGTCAGCAGAGGGGAAACCCTTCTCTAAATGACCTGATTCCCTCAGCCTGCCAGGCCCAGGGCAGCTGGAAACCAGGACTCAGCCTGCCACACCAGCCTTTGCCCTGACGGACAGCTAACCCCAACCTCAGAGATGTCCTGCACCTACACAAAGGTCTCCTCCTCCCTACCCCACTCACTGCCTGCCAGCTGGCAGTGCACCCTTGCCTCCCTTTTTACCTTCCCTTTTCTTTCCTCAGAGCACATGTTGGCTTTTCCCATTATTTGGGTCTCTCCACCGTTCCCTCCCTTTTGGCTGGCTCTGACATGCCTGCCAAAAAGCCAGCCTAGAGCAGCAGACTGCCAACATCAGCCCACACTGGGGCCACACTACCTGGCAGCAGCCAGCCCCAGGCCCCATGATGCTCCCCTCCTCCACAAGCCAGCAAGACACAGAGCTTGGAGACAAAATTAACCTCTTTTCCCCACAGCCCATCTGCTGGGAGAAGTCTGTTGGTGTGACACCCTACAGGTACATCCAAAACGTGCTCCTGCTTTCCAAATGTTAGGGGCTGGGGAAAGCAGGCACTGGGTTTTGTGTGGGGGACAGAGGAGCCTGCAGCCCTGTGGCTGCCACCCTCGCTGGGCCACCTGTGGGAGAAGCAACCACTGTCCTTGCTCATCCAGACTAATCCCACCTCTTGAGACCTTTGCTAATGAAATGGGAAAAACGCTGGTTCCCCCGTGGGCACAGCGCAGCTGCTTCTTTGGTCAGGAACTTGCTTAGCTGACTGAATTCTATGTTTGCAGAGGAGTTTCCCCTAGGCATTCATATAATTTATTTTTTATGTTTATGGCTAATTTCTGCTTAAGTAAGCCTGTGACTTCCTACAACAGTTTCACCATAACTAATCACAAGTGAACATAACTAAAGTAACAACTGCTAACGAGGCCCCACAGAATCATGATGGGCTCCAGCAGCCGCAGCACTGCTCCCGTGCCAGGCTCCTGGAGAAGAGGAGGCTGTCAAGAGCCTCCACATTTGGAAGTATGAGCAGGGTGAGACATTTCCTATTTCACAGTATCCCCAGTGGGGGAGAAGATGAGGCAAGGGCAAATGGCTTAGGAACCCAGTGTCGGCAATAAAAGTGGTCAGGAGGGAGGATTAGTGATGCTGGGGAGACATCTGTGGTCTAACAGCCTCTCTGAGTCTAACAGCAATGCTCGCTGTTGATCACACACCAGAGAGGACCACAGGAAAAAGGGAGGCAGAGGACAGATGGGTACATGCCTGCTTGCTCCTGCTTGCCCTCCCTGCTTCCTCAGGGCAGCTGAGCCTATTGCCATGGGACATGTGTTGTGACAGCAAACAACTCCGATGCACAAGGCATGAGGACACAAAGGACAAGGTCAGTCTGCAGGGACGGTGAAGCACATGTTGCTGCCAAAAGTGATGTGACTCTGGCCATGTCAGATGGAGAACAGGGTAACTGAATCACTGGTAACTTCAGAAGTAACAACTTCCCAAATCCGTCTTTGTGCTCCCCCATGCATGCTTCCCTTATCTGCTCTGTGCAGATCCCCATCCTGCAGGCTGCTAACCTCATTAGCAAACAAGGACTCAGCCAAATACCCTGCTCTGAGGGATATGCTCATTTGCACTAGCCTGTAGGACACACTTAGATTATTTGGGGATCTCTGCTTAACAGGTGGGATATGTAATCCTGTGAAGATGTCAGTCTTACTCTGTTCTCTCCATTTATGCACCATGGCCTGTCTTCTCCCCACACATCCACCTTTATTGTCACCTAAACGTGCAACACAACTTACACTGCATGATTCTTCAACAGTCACAGAAAACCATCACTAGTGGCAAATGGATAAGGACCCCTCAGGGCATCTGTTCAAAGATGCTGGGAGCCCCAGGGTTTGGGCTGCTCCCCCCAGGAACAGATGCATCCTGGTCCACAGGTCCATCCCCAAGATCTGAAGTCACTCCCCTGCCCTGTGTGGTCATCTCCATCCATGGAGGAGGACAGCAGCATCAGCAGCATCTCTTTGCCCAGTTAGGGGGCTGAGAATCTTCCCCAGCCACCGCTGATGCAAGCACCACAGTACGGGAAAAGCAGAACCTGGTTTTCATGGACAGATGAACAGAAAGGTCAGCCATCCTTTTCAAGCAGTAACAACCCAGGACAGGATCTCAGGGACTTCTTTATTTTTAGGTGAACTTCTCATTTGAAACTGGGGGGAAAAAAAAAAAAAAAAAAAAAAAAAAAAGAACAAAACAAAAAAACACCATGGAAAAAATGGGTCTTTAATCTCATCCCCATTTTTATGAAACTAATGGGTTGAACTCTCAGGCTAAGTTGCAGATTTTGGATTCTGACAGTGGAAAATTTCCAACAACCGCACATTTCCTATCTCAAGGGATGTCACCATCTCCCCAGGTGGAGAAGGTATGTGTAGGGGTAAATTCCACAGACTGCAAGAAAAGCAGTACTGGGCTGATCTTGAATGCAATGAAAATCCTTTTCACCATATTCCAAATAATGAAAACCCACCACATTCCAAAATCTCCATGTTCCAAATTTCACCAAAATTCCCTCTAACCCTAGGGCCTTCAAAAGTGCTGTGAAAAACATGATGTCTGGAAGTTTAAAATATATTCATTTCAGATTTAGTCCATCAACTTTCTCAATGAGCAATACAGAATATACTCGATTCATATTTCAAACCAGGTGTCATAGTTTCCAATACTTTGTCCTAAAGTCCTACCAAAATAAGATATTTATTTAAGAATGTCTACCAAAACCTTTGGTGGTCTTGCTTATCTGACCTGCCTAGCTCATCCAAAGCTTTACAGCAATTGGGTCATGTAGGATCACAGGCTTGGGAGGTTTCCTGGCTCATATATAACGAGATCAATAAGCCACATGCCCAATTCGCTGGACTCCAGACTATTTTGAAACAAAGCAAGTCACAAGCCTTTCAGCAGACTCCCACTTTGCCTACATGCAGCTGAGCAGGCTTTCTACGTCAGCCATATTTTGGAGATAGCTGTAGACAATTACTATTTTCTATTTGGTTTAAAATACTTTCCCAGTGGGCCAAACCTCTTATAGATATTACTGCAAAATGAAAGTGTAAGTTTGTTTAAGATTAGAATGACATGAATAAAAATATCTGTTGCTGGAGCTTCTAATATGATTGACTCAAAAAGCCAGAATATACAGAAATACAGAAAATAATATAGAAAAAACACTTCTGTATTAAACCCATTCACTCATTTCTACGAGTAATTTCTACCAGCAGTACCATATTCAAGTGGCATAGCAGCTGGGCGGCTCCATCCTCCATCACATTGTGGGTCTTTTCCAAAAGGGCCTGGATTTCTAAGCTCTTTCCTACCCCCAGCTCACACACGAGCACCATAAAGCACTGTGGCATCTGCGGAATCTGGAGCTCTGAGACCCTGAGGCCTCCCAGGAAAAATGCAGCAGCCAGTTCAGCCCTGAGCTCGCGCTCCCCAGCCCTATACCTTCAGCATCACCAGCATCCTCCAGAGGCAGGGATGGAGGCATACAGAAACCCAGCAGCTCAGCTTTTGACAGGGAAGGTGCAGGGCTGACCACGGAGCTTCACCCATGGTTGCACGCGCAGCCTAGCAAAGGAACCCAGCCACTCTCATGTTCTTGGGGAAAATGGACTGGGAAAAGGGAAAATGGGCTGGAAATGAGATGAGTTTCCACAGGCATGCTGGAACAGAGCCAATGAAACCCCAGAGGGCCACAGATCAGTGGGCTCTCCCTCCTGGAGTTTCAGTCTGCACTCTCAGAATCCCCTCAGTACTTGGTGCTCACCAGAGTTCCACAGCCTCTGTGAGTGAAAGCCTGTGACCCCTTTCCGTCATCGACCTGTCTCCCACCTCAGGTCACCAGGCTCCAACAACGCTAAACTGGGGAAAACCAAGCCCAAGAAAATCAAGCCAAATAACTTGCCATTGCCTATAGGTCCTCGGGAACCTAAACCAGTGTTTGCCGTTCCCTGTGGGATGCAGCTCTCTGCAGAGGAAACCTCAACCGGCAACGAAGGGCCAAAACGCCTACCCAGGCCGTCGTGACCCAGGAGAAAACCCCTCCCCAGCCCTACAGCCTCTGAACAGGCTGCCACCCACCCTAAGAGCAAGCGGCCCCCAGCTCACAGGATCTTCCGAGGGGGGGATGCCGGCCCGGCTGCCGGGGTGCCCGCTGCTCCCAGCCCGCCCCGCGGGGACCGCAGCCGGCGCTGCGGCGGTGGGTGAGCTCCTGGGGCCACCTTGTGGCTAACGGCGTGGATTGCTTTCATTCGGGTCCTCTCTCCCCGCCGCACCAGCAGCCGTGGCCGTAGCGCGGTGCCCACCGGTGCCCATGTGCGATTCGGGAAGCCGAAAGCCTCCGGCCGCTCGCTCAGCTCTGCCCACGCTCCAGCTTCCTCAGGGTTTCCTGGGAGCTATCCAGCTTCCCGGGGTTACGTGTCCTCTGGCTGCCCTCCTCGGACGCTGGGGCTACAGCACTTAGAACANTGTTTTTTTTTTTTTTTTTGTACCCAAACAGTCTGGAAATGAGGGGCCCTGTTTGTTGACATAACATGCAGATCCTGCTCCAGCCACGCAGCCCTTCTTCCATACGCAGGAAAACCAAAATGACTGGCTCTAGAGCACCTGGAAGGCAGTCAGCACAAAAAAGACATAGACCTGCAGAAAGGAACGAGGGAGTTTCCCATGATCCCTCACTTGCACGAAGAAAATGCAAACCCACGCGCTTCTCTCAGACCCCGGGAATAGCCCAGTGACTCATCAGCCAGATGACTCTTTTGGCTGGGAGCTGGCAATGGCTCCAGTGGAAGGCAGCATTGCACTCCCTGCTTCACCTAGGTACCCCAGGCCTACCACTTATGGGGGCCTCCAAACCAGTGTTCCATGTTTTCCTTCCTACCTTAACCAAGCTTCCTCTCCTCTGGCCACCCTCCCATACCAATATGCCAGTGCAACAGAGATCCAGACCTGAATGCCCAGCACAGCTCCACTAACACACATCCCACCTAACATGCTGTAAGCAAGGGATGCTGGTGAGACAAAACTGAGACAGAGCGGATCTAGAGGGGAAGAACAAGGATTTAATGGAATGAATGGAAACGCTCCCGAAGTCCACACTGGAGCCGCACCTCTGAGACTCTCTGACACTCTCCACTCCAGGATCAGTCCTTCTTCTGCCCACCAGAATGCTGGGGATGCTCAGGAACACCAGTGCTTGATCTGCCCCTTCAGAGACCTCTCCATGGAGAGGATTAAGGTGCATCTCTAACTCCACGCAGACCATCTCCACGGCAGCCTCTTCCTCAGCCCTTCAAATCTTCCCGAGAAGGGAGCTCAGGCCAGAAATCCCTCTCTCCTTGGCGAGTGAAGAATCCTTGCATTATCCAACAGGTGGTAAAGGCTGTATAGAAACCGTCCTGGGGGGAGGGAGGGAGAGCCACACTGGTCCTAGCAATGAGATTCGAGCTCTGTCAGCATCAGGAGGCCAGCTCTGGTGGAGGGAAGGGGCTGTCCTGTGCCCGGCCTGGAAGGCAAGTCCTCAAGTGGGCAGGTGAGTTGACGGAGCCTCTGGAAGGCAAAGGCAGGCATTGAGCACAGCCACAAGGACAAAAGGTGACCTGGGCCCTCCCCTTCCAGTCATATGTATCATTCAGCCAGCCAGGCAAGGCTGCAGATCTGTTCCCTAAATGCCAGAGATGTCCCAAATAAGGACAGTCAGCACTTCAGAAACTGAGGGGATAAACTCATCTTTCAACCACTTGTCCCAAGACAAGCACTGAGCACGTGAGAGACCCAAGA
This sequence comes from Pandion haliaetus, assembly GCA_013401275.1. Classification (NCBI taxonomy): domain Eukaryota; kingdom Metazoa; phylum Chordata; class Aves; order Accipitriformes; family Pandionidae; genus Pandion; species Pandion haliaetus. Next base: position 53,766 of record VYZV01018309.1, on the reverse strand, counting down.
CACAGTAGGAAAGCTCTGTCCTCCATTTGCTCCACACCAGGGCTAGAAAGCAGTCCAAGGAAAGGTTGGTGCCCAGGTACCTCCAGGTCATCCCCTCCACTGGCAGAGACTGCAAAGGGAGAGCCTGCGCACACAGGTTTGTCTTTAACTGGGACAGCAAGCGCATAAGGGGCTACCCTCTACATCATGCAGTGTGGCCCTTGCTGTGTTCCTGCAGCTGTGCCCACTCCTCCCGGTCCATGCTGGACACAGCGATGAGGGGCCCATTGCTGTCACAACCCATTCCTGAGCACTTGCAGGAGGCAGAGAACGGGTGGGATCCTGGGGTATCAGGATGTCTGTGAAACTTCCCAGTAAGCCATGGCATGGACAGGATGCCTATCTGTAGTAAGGTCTGCTTTGCCAGGTCCCTGGCTCTCCCAAGGCATGTTCAGGGCAGCCAGCAATGGGTCACAACAGCTCCAGGAGCTGGGCAGGCCACTGACACTCAGCTGCCTGCAACGCTCATGGGATCTGGAGCTTTCTAAAAGCAAGTCCCCAAGCCTCAGTCAAGGGCAGCCTCCAAACTGACTCGAGGCACTGGAGATCATCTTTATCCTCTCCATCTAATGAACTTCTTCCTAATGGTGCTTGCAAAGAGACAGAAGCAATAAACAAAGGGTACCAAGAGGCAACAGCCAGCTTGGAGCAGCCCTCCACCCAGGCAGAACTTAATAAACCCAACAGTCAGTTGCAGAAAAGGACTCATTCAATCGATTTATTCTAGGCTCCCCGCTAATTAACCTGCAACACAGAAATGATCCCCCTGCAAGGTTGGACTTCAACACAGAAGCACAGCCCATGCCCTGATCCCAGAGCACCAGCCTCACCTCTCTGAGGGAGCCTTTGATGGTGGAGAGTTTGTAGACTATCCAGAGAGGGATGCACACCATGGAGGAAAGGGCCAGCAGCCAGCCCAGGGTGTCTCCCCACCACGGGTACACATACTTCTTGTTGTAGGTCAGCGGGGTATATTTGATCAGAGAAAACAGGAAGGTTGCCTGGCAAGGTAGAAGAGACCAAGAGAAAATGAGCAAGAAAATAGACAGCATTAGTCAAGATGAGGTCTTCCTTGTGAGTCCACACCTGCACAGATTCTCATGGTAACAAAGCGCTTCCCAGTACAGCAACAGAGGAGACACAAGTCAAGCAAGCTTTGCTGGGACAGCCCCCATGTGCAGCACTGGGCATGGCAGCAATGAGCTCACCCCAGCAGCAGACACCTCTATCGCTGCTGAGCCAGGCCCCTCTCCCATGCCTGGCCCCCAAAGCCACAAACACACAGAACAGGGTCCCATAGTACAGGCCACATAACCCCCTATACGTATGCACATCTGCACATCCCTCTGCATCTATGTAGGCATCTGTAACTCAGAGGCACCTAGCTCTGCCCATCTCCTCCCGCCCCCCCCACCCCAGCTCCTCTTCCTATGGGCCCTCACCATGCAAACCGCCGGGGTGATGAAAAGCCAGCAGTATTTGATGATGGGCCATGGCCGGTAGCCGATCATATCTTCAATGTTATTGTAGAAACGCTCGGCACCTGCGAAAGAGGAGAAGGACGCCTCACTGTTACCAGGGAAAGCGAGCAGCAGGGTTTTTATGTCCAGGGTGCTACTTCACAACTGTTTGAGTGCTCCCCAGAAGATGAAGCAGTAACCTCAGCACAGCTGACAGCCTTTGTCAGGGAGCTCAACAGGAGTGTGGCCAGCTTCAGTCTTTGTCCTGGACTAACACCCTCTCACCTCAGAACAGCCCAGTGGGTCAGCAGGGCCAGCCCCTCAGCACCTCCCAGGCTGGGACCTGAATCCAGGTTTTACACACCCCTTGTGAATGTCAAGGCTGAGAGAGGGCTCTCAAAAATGTTTGAGGGTCTCAGACTCCTCTATACACAGTTTGGGAAAAGATTTCCCAGCCAGCTCCAAGTCCTCAGGGAAGGAGGACCTCAAAAGCAAGGGCACATAGGAACATGCTAGGGATATCTGCCAAGCAGATCTCCCAGGGCATTGCTGTAAGGAAGCCCCCCGCCAGCTGAGTCTAGGGGCACCAAAGCAAGGGTTTAGAGCCCTGCCTTGCGCTGCAAAGCAATTGCCAAGATGAGCTACAGACCAGCATTTTGAGGCTGGACCAAGCAAGGGCCTGAGAGACTAGAGCTGGGGACACCCCTTGTTCATACTCACCATAGACCCAGGCAATGCAGAGAGTCTCGAATATGGCCACAAAGAGCAGGCACATGCCACTGGCAGCATAGTAATCAAAGAGCTGGAAGACATACATCCCACCCTGGGAAGGGCCAAGTGGGCAGCGAGGTGAGGTGGGAGGGAGAGAAGGGAGAAGAATCAGGCACGGGCAAAGTGTTGTTTCCAGAGGCTGGCAGCCTGGCTGTTTCACTGCCCAGGTCTGCAAGGCTGTCTACAAAATAGGCCTGTGGGTAAGTCCAGGCACAAAGCTGCAGATGCAACACTGAAGGCAGCCTTTTCAATATTATGCCCAAAAGAAAACAGAAGATGCTAAGAGCATCATGGCAGCATCAATCCCAACACACATACCGCTAGGAGGAGTTAAAGCTTTTAAACCAGAACAGTTTAACTCCCAGGCAATTAATCAAAACAAGGGAATATACAGGAAATCAGTGTAATAGACATGGGGTGCACTCAGGCCCACCAAGTTTCCTTACACCAAGTGTTCATGTAGCTCCATCCAGGACGAAAAGAGAAGGACAAAGGCGCTCCCCTCACCATGCAACAGATTACAGCTGTAAAGGTTTGGCTTGTATAAAGATAAATCTATAACCAAAATATGGGCTGTCCAGAGCTCCAATTATCAGCCTTGGCAGGAAAAGTGTCAGGACTGTGACTGGCACAAGGCGTGAGGGCTGGAAGGAAAAACGCGAACGACACGGGGAGAGAAAGGCAGCCTCCCCCAGGCACTGTGCACCAGGATGGGCCTCACCAGCAAGCTCTCTGCCCCAGCACAGACCCCACCACCTGCCAGGCCACCCCCTGCCAGGGGGGCACACAGACCCAGTAAGAACCACACAGGTGGTCTGAGCCCAAAATACCTCTGTGAGCATCACCAACCCGACCAGATAGGAGAGGATGGAGACCAGCAGGATGAGGGACTCCCGGCGGTTCTTCTTGCGGAAGATGGTGGGGTACATGTCCACAAGAGCTGTGACAAGGCTCTCCACGCAGACAAACTGCAAAGAGCAGAGATCCCACCTCCGTCAGCCTGTCCTGACCGGCTCCCCAGCCCTGCTGCCCCTGCCTCAGCCAAGTTCAAGCCTGTCCCAAAGGGACAGTGGGTTTTGTCTGGCAGGGAATCATCTTGCACCTGCACCTTTACCTGGCTGTCCAGTCCCAGCAAAACAACCATCAGGAAGAAGAAGCACGCCCAGAGTGGGGAGAAAGGCAGCATGACCACAGCCCGAGGGTAGGCGATGAATGCCAGGCCAGGCCCTGCAGGGAGAAGGGCTTTCAGAGCGGGCAGCAGCATAGCAGCGGCACGGCACAGCTGGTGCAGACCTGCCTGAGGCAGCCACCCGGCCAAGGCACAACCTGCAGCCATGCAGCCCCTTGCTCCAGTTATACCAGCACTGTGCACGAAAACCAGGATTCTCGAGGGGTGGAGGAACCCAGCAAGAAGGGAGGGAAAAGGGACACAGCAAGCTCTGGCTGCATTGCCATGGCCAGGGCAGGGAGCCAGGGGAAGCCTCTGAGCCCAGGGGAGCACAGCACAAACCCGGGCGTACGCCATGCAGGCACCTCACCCCCTGCACTGAGAGACAGCAGCTGCCTAACCCTAACCCTTATAGGCAGCTTATATCGGCCTCAAGACATGGCCATTGCATCTTAATATTTCATGAGTGTGCATTTGTTTCTCCCTGGTTTTTGGAGGCAGAAAGCAGAGCTGCCCACCAGGATGGGAACCCGCAGCTGCAATACTGTTTGCTCCAGGGTGCGCATCCTGTGGGCATGCTCCCCTTGCTGAGGGGGTCCAAACAGCAGCACCCCCGCGGCTCCATCCCACCACAGCCCCACTCACCCGACTCGGCCACCTCGGCAATGGGCACGCCCTGCTCCCCTGCCATGAAGCCCAGGATGGAGAAGATGGCAAAGCCGGCCACGAAGCTGGTGCCGCTGTTGAGGAAGCAGAGGGCCACACAGTCCCTGGGAGGAGGGGAAACAGCATCAGCCAGGTGGGGGTCCAGGTATGACCCACACCCCATGGCAGCCCCCCCAGGGCAGCACCCATTCTCCCACCCCAGCCACTGTGCCCACAGCAGGAATTCTCTCCCAGCACCCCCACAACCCAGCTCAGCTCAGCATCAGGAGCTGCAGAAGGATGCCTCAGGCTGGGCAACACAGCAGGATCTCCCCCCAGAAAAGCCTTCTCGAAGGCCAGCATAAAGAAGCATTCCTCACCTAAGCTCCTTGCTCATGAGATAGTCTTGCTATACATCTAAATGCCTGATTTTTTTCCTCTGTCTCCTCTGGTCCCTCCTGTAGCAAAGAGTACCAGAGATTATTTTTGTCTGAGAAGGGGGCATGGTTTTTTTCCTTAATAGATTTCTCAGACCAGTTACAATCTCCTTGGTTCTCAGCACTACGAGATATCTCCTAGTCCTTGCATTATGAGAAAAAGATGAACCGAGCCATCCAGTTTATTTTCTCTGATCTATTCCCTTTTGTCTCTTTTTCTTCTCATTCTCATTCATCTACTCTTTAAACTAAACACCTCTTATCTATCCAATTCCTTTTCACGCTCCAGTCTCCCTAGTCCTCTTGTGACTGCAGCCCTGGGGACAACAACAATATTTGCAGCATCTTTCAGAGATATTCTGAATCAAACTGAAGACACCCCTTCTGGCATCTCATGGCCCGCTCTGACTTTATTAAATGCTACTCTGCAAATCCAGTGTCATTTTCTGTATCAGTCTTCAGGTATCTAGCATTTTGGGGGCTTCATGCTCCTCCCTGCACATTAACTAAATCCATTCAGAGTCCGCAACCATTTCTAGAAAGTACAGTTCACGCAGAGCCCCTATGCCATACAAATTCAGATTATTCCTTCCAAAGCATAGCTCTTTGCATTGTCAAGGACTGCACAGCACCTAACATTATTGCTCTGCCTTTGCACATGGTTTCTAAGGCAGGAGAGTGAAACAGGCCTGCGGGGTGAGTCCCCATATATCTCCTGGCTGGTAAGGAGGGTCACGCTCCACCAAGCTCAGCTAACCCAGTGGGAAGCCCATGCCAGAACCTCGCTTCTCTGGATGCTCTAAACCACCTTCTCTCCACTCAAATTATATTCTCAATCATTTTATACAAATTCCCATTTATTTCAAATAGTTCCTCTTCCTTCCTGGTGTTTCTCTCTTTTTCCCCTGGACATACGCATGACAGGTCAAAAGCTCCTTGGAAAGGCATGGGCTGCGAGGTGCTCTGCAATCACCTGGCAGATGGAAAGGGGTGTTGTGGTGGAGGGTAGCATGTGAGGAATGGCCAGAGCAAAGGGGTCTCTCCAGATTTTCACCTGAAGGGGAGCCAGGGAGCCCTGATGATGTCCCTTATTGCCCCAGAAAACAAGAAATGGTCTATTCTGTTTGGGGCCACCTTGGACTGCTGCCATACAAATGGTGGTCCATCCTGCCCACATCCTCTCTTCCAGGTCACCAAAGGTTACGCCTGGCCTGGGATAACTGAGTGGGGCACCACACTGGTGTCCCTCTGCCCTGTTCCTGTCCTGTTAAAGCCAGTTCCTGTCTTCCTATGCAAACCAAGGCTGCAAAGCAGAGAACCAACTCATTAAAACTGGGTACATGCCTAGGAACAGGCTGCTCAGATGTTTGACATCAAAACTAAGAACAATTTCCCTAGCAAAGCCAAATAGCATAAAAGGTTTGTGTTGCAACAGACATCTCTCCCCTTTCTATAGCATCCCCCAGTTGCAGCTACAGAAGCTCTTTACAACCTTGCTGCTAAGCAGCCTGTGTCATCCTCTCCATGTTACACATCCAGGCTGGAGATGCAGAGGGCTAGTGCCAAAGGACATGCAGCAGTCCAAAGCCAAATCCGTTATCTCTTCTTCTCCCAAGGCTTTTTCTCTCAAAACTTCGTCTGGGAGAAGGGACATGAAAAGGAAGAGGAATCCCAACCCAGCTGTCGTTGGAGAGACTTCCCTACAGCAGGAGTGAACTTCTAAGATGAAGAGAAAAATGCCGAGCAAGGACTGTGTAGCCAGTGGTCTGCCTGGACCTTCCATGGCAACAACCACAATTTTGAATTTAAAAGGTGGGGGGAGAACCCAGTGCCAGGAGCAACACAGTCAGCAGAGAAAGGGTGGGAAGGGAGGTGGGTAGTTTTACCTAGAGATGGCCTCCTCCACTCACACTAGCCTTTTACCCTTGGGGATATAGCTCCATATGCTGGATACATCTACAGCAAAACTAGTTTATTTTCACCTCACCACTCCAATTTGACAGCCTGATTCTATTTGGTAACCTGGCCTGTCTCTGTTCAAGGGCAGTCCAGCACAGGGACAGCATGCAAGAAACAGAAGCTACATCTGCAGGCCTATATATAGACCATAGGTAGCACACAGGAACCCAGAGCACGGACAACTGTGCAAGACACTAGGTCCAAATGAACTTAGGAAGGATAAATCACAAGGTGAAATGATGCCAGTCTAGAGCCATTAGATGTCACAGCTCTACTTCCCCTATGCCTACTCATGTACCCAGGTAATAGGGGAGGTTGTGATGTGGGCTGGGGTCACAAAGCTAGTGAAGAGGATCTGACTTTGCTGGGTCTCAGCCGGTGTGGAAGAGGGGGTTTGTCATCCATGGTACAGACAGAAAGTTCCCTTGGGTAGAAAGCACAGAGAGCTGGATTTGGGGACAAAAACACGTGGAAAGACTTTTCTTATGCCTTGAGTAGAAACAGAAAACATGACACTTCAGAAGGCCAGTAGCCTCCAGCAGTTCACCAGCCTACGTACACTGATGTTCAGGGAGGGGAAGGCTCTAGGCAGCAGAGCCATGCTGTAGTTACCTGTAGCAGTTGTTATGGTATTTGTTATAGCTGCCCAGAGCTGTCAGGCATCCCAGACAAATTGCATACGAAAAGAAGATTTGAGTGCCTGCATCCATCCAGACCTGCAAGGGAGATGCAAACATAGGTGAGAAGACAAGGTCAGCACAGAGCACAGACACTGCACGGATGCAAAGAGGCAGAGCCCTGGGGGCTGCTGACCAGCAGAAAGGCCAGTGATTAGGAGGTCGGCAATACCCAGCATTTAGACAAGCCTTTTCTAAGGGCAGGTTATACAGTGCCAGGAATTACAGTGCTCAGTGAGGCACTTGGGGGGTGCTAAGAGTGCCAGAGGGAACGGATGCACTGGGAGCCTTGCAAACCCACAGCACATATGGCTCTTCATCATCATCATCTCGTTCTTCCTTGGACAAATCTGCAGAACCCTCCAGAGCCTCCTGGCAGCGAGAGACCAGATGAACATTTTCCACAAGAGCTGAAGGAGCCCTCTACTAGCAGAGGAGGGGGACTTGATTTGGGCAAGCCCAGTCTCCCACTGGGTGGCACGGATATATACAGCTTCTGGTGGTGGCCCTTGTCTCCAAGACCTAATTTAAAGGCTCCAAAACTTAAAAGAAAATCCGCTGGGGAAGAGAGGAGTACTAGAAATAAACAGAATTGTTTGCAAAAGACAGCTCCTAAAAGAAAATACAAGAATGCTGTTAGTCCCACGAGACACCTTTGAACTCTGCTTCATTCTCACTGTCAATAACATGTCCCAGTGCTCCAAGGCTGACATTTGTCTATGCCAAATTTGATCTGAAAGCTTAGCTGTGTGCAGTCACCAATGCAACCACTGCCACTGCCTTCTACAGTGAACAGCAAAAGCAGGAACTAACAGTGAGAAATGAAGCAATGACAAAAATTATTAATTAAACCCTCTGTTTTCTAAATCTTTCTTCCAAGGGGTTTATAAAATAAAGATAAGACAATCACTCAGTCACTGCTGAAGGGTAGCCACATTCTAGAGACAAAAGAGAAGCTAGACAGTAAAGAAAAGCAGAGGAAAAGTATTACTGGGACAACTTTAATGAGAAAAGTCTCCGTTTGGCTATACCCGCCTTCCCCAGAGTAGCACTGCTGGTGAGCCCTCAGACAAACACCAGCCTTGCCACAGGATCCCCTCTGAGAAGAGCAGAAGTCAATGGAAAGCACCACAGCAGTTTTGATGACTCCAAATCACACCTGTACCTGTCAGCCAAGACCTCATGTCCTGAGGCAATGGTCAGCTGGGCAGCACCTGCCCAACTGCCCCCGTTGCTCAGGCCACCCTCACCAATGCGTGCTTCTGCCTTTCCTCTTCCATACTGGCCAAAGAGCAATCATGTGGTGAGAGGTTTTGTTTCGTATTTACCTCTTCTCCTTTGAAGGGTGATGGGCCTTATGAAGGGGTATTATGATCCCATTAGCTGTGATTTTCTAGGGGAAATTCTGGTTTTAGCTGAAAGGACAGCTGCACAGAACAAATCCTCTCCCTGCCCACTGTTGCAAGACCCAGCAGCGCAGTCCGCAGGGAGAGAAAGCAAAGCGCTGCCAGGGCTAGGGTCAGTGAAACTGCTCTCCCTGACCGTCCTGCAAGCAATTCAGCTAATGTTCAGCCCAACCACTTTCTCTTCAGTCTATTGAAACCCTGCCTACCATTTCACAGGGAGTGAAATCAAATCTCTGATTTGTAGAATGGGAAGGGACGGGTGATGAGGTGGGACTGTGACATCTAGTTTGAGACACTGGGATGTTGAAAAAGCAATTAATTGACCTTGGTGTATTTTACTCTTTTTGGAAAAGCTGCATGGGGAGGTGGGTTCAAGAGAGCAGGGTATTAGTTCATTTTTGCCTTTCAAAAAGATTAGAAAAAAATCAAAGCCCTTTTTATAATTGATTGCTAAAGCATCATCACTCTGTGTGCTGTAAGAGCACAGCCTTCACTTTTCAGCTACTTTTTAGGCACAGCAAGGCACTAAAGTGAGCTGGACCAGCTGACACCTTTGCATCAATAATTTAAGCATCTTTGCACAGATTGAGGTGAAATGTTTTGTTAGATTTGCTTTTTATTTTGCTGTTCATTGCTAGAGCTCTGGTTTTTCATCAAATTCGAGCTCGAATCATACCCTTTCAGGAGTTTTGGAGCCCCTGCATTTCAATTTGTCAAAATAGCAAGACTTTTGCCATCAAACTGCCTACCCCACGCTTGCCATAACATTGGACCCTGTTCACAAGTTTCAACCAGATTTAACAGTTGGTAGAAACCTCAAGGATATCAACTACCTATGAATTTCACAACAGCCAGGTAACAGGAAAAAGACAGGAACTCAGCATCCCCACGGAGCAGAAAGCTACAGGGAGAAAGAGTCAAGCAGTGTTAAATATCAGATAAATCACACAAGCAAGACACATGAGAAATATCCCAGTGTCAGGAAAAGAACTGGTGCTTTACCAGCCATGGCAGAAGCCAAACATCAAGACACTAAGTTTCATTAGCTCTGTGGCTTATGAAGTGGCTCATTTCTAAAACTCAGTGATACCCTTGACTGTGTAACAGACACCAGTGCAGGGTCTGTGGGCTCCCCTGTCCACTGCCTGCTCTGACCAGCACAATACCTGTGGGGTGCACACTGGGCTGTATGGGAGCCCGGCCCCAAAGGGATGTCTTTGGGGAATTCAAGACCTACCTTAGCATTTGAAGCAAGGCAGCCTGTGGCTGAAACAGTAAATAAAGCTAAGCTTGGCTTGCAGACCTCTATGATCCTACTTAGGATGACTGTGAGCACCAGCTTAGGCTGCATGCACTTTATTTCCCATTTTAAGAGGTTACTGCAGCTCTTGAGCCAAGGACCAAGCTGCCTTTGCATCCTTCCCAGTCCCCTGGCAGTTCCCAAATTTCTTGGGGGTCAACGGACTGCAACAAGACTGATGCCATAGGTACTGCTGACCCACTAGTGACAGAGCCGAGTAGCAGCAGCAAGTCCCAGGACTGCAGGATCACTGGGGTCAGAAGAGGCCTCAGCCTGCTTGTGGTCCATTCTCCTCCTCAAGCCTCTCACAAGAATCACCACTGCCCACCCGGCCCCGTGGGCTCAAGGGGGCTACACAGACTACTTACTTCAGAAAACAGCAACCCAAATCTACCCTCCCCAACCTGCTGCTTGTGCTCATTTCTCTCCCTGCAGTGACTCAGAGAAATAGATTTTTCAGCTCGTCCAAGACCCTCCCTTTCCCTCCTGTGCTGCTGATCAACAGCCTCTCATTATTTTAATATTTCCACTCTGACTAAAGGGGCTCGCTGGGTTCAGGCAGGGCTCTCTTTCCCCTGACAGATAAAAGCATACTGCTGTTCTCTGGCTGCTGCTCCCAAAGAAACTGGTAAAATTTATCCTGTTCAGATTTTTCTGGCACATTGGCAGCATGGGTATTCTGATTTGATTGTTGTCTGCAGTTTTCTAAGCCATCCAGTTTATTTAATTCATAATTCAATTTCCCTGAACATGTTGTTTACTCCAGTTTGTAATAACCTCCTAATCTCTGTTTTTAGCCAAAGCCTTCATACCTGAGTTGCAGTTATCCAAGATGGTTATGGCCTGTGAGAGGACATATTCCTTCACCCCTTAATTTTCTCAGCAATATTCGCTTTATTACATGTACTGGAATTTAATAGCCCCCTGTACTGAAACAGATCCTTCCTTAGGAAGATCTCAAAGCACTTACAAATAACAGTAAAGACCATTTTCAAGAAAAATGTTATTGGACCCCAGTGTATGTCATACATCAAGTACAGGTGCCATGCTGAGAAGTGCCAAACTGTCCCCATCAGCGAGGACAGATGATACAGCACAGAGTGGGTACATGCTGCGTGGAGGGTCATGCTCAGTGTAACGCAGACCACTCAAGTCTTTAGCTGCAGTTCAACCAGCTTTTCTTTCACTCCCAGCATCATGGCTAGTGAGTCAGCCTGTAGCACTGGCACTACCTACCAGCCACCCGCTGCTGTACCATGCAAACACATCGCTTCGGCCCAGCCTTGAAAGGGGAGATCTTGATTCCTAAGATTTCATCTCAAGACGCCCAGGGCACCATTTCCAGTTTATTGCCTTTCCCCCTTCATTCAGGACTGGCCCACAGGCCCCAGCCCAGAGACCCAGTCCACCTCCCGCAGCACTGTAGCAGCGCAGGGCTGTGCAGCCCTGGGGCCCTGCTGCAAAGGACCCAACGCTGTGCTGCACAGCCCAGGCCAATGCTTTTCCTCATCTTTACCCCAGGAGAGAGGAGGCAGGGAACAGGTCACTGCTATTTCTGTAAAGCATTCCCAATCCTTCTGCCCCAGCCTATGCCCAGCCAGGCATTATCTTCCCAGCCCCAAGCCCTAGCTGCTCGGAAAATACATCCTTGGGCTCCTTGGGAGTGCAGGATGGGTGCTTTGTTCCCCGGTTAATCTCCCTGTGCTGGCACTAAAGGCCTCGCAATGCCTCGCTGGAGAGCACCGACCTCATGTAATCCCCGCACCTCAGGGCACTTTCCACCCACAGGGACGTTTTACACCCAGGAGTGCTCTCCTGCTGCCAGGGTTTCTTTAAACACCACAAGAAAACAAACAAGTTTCTGGTTCATCCCACAGAGCACAGCTGCCTGCCCCAGGGTGGTGTGGAGGGGTGAGGTACGCTCCAAGGGATGCTCCTTGCTGTCTGGGAAGCTTAGCTGTATGGTCCTCCCTGCCCTGCTGCTTGCAGGCGGACAGAATGACAGCTTTATTCCTTCCTGCTATGTCAGTGCTGAGATCAGACTCAGCAGGGCTGCATGGCTGCAGCCAGCCAGCCACGCAGGTCCCACGCTGGCAGGGCTGGTGATAGGCGTGGGAGGAGGATGATGATGAGGAAGCCCTGCAAGGTAAATACAGCTGTGGTTCACCCCCCAAGGATATATTGCTCCAGCAAGGCAGAGGAGAGGATGCCAGCCCCGAGCCCCTCCAGCACACTGCGGGAGCCGCCAGGTCTCCCTCCCTGCTGCCCATTGCCTGCCCTCTGCCTCCCAGGCAGGGCAGGCAGTGGTGCCTGGGCTTGCAGACCCTCCACAGACCCTCTGCTGGGGCTGGGGGGCACAGGGCCCCGAGCCGGGGAACGAGGACGCGTGGCAGGAGCAAGTGCACGGTGCCAGCGCAGCCCCGCCAGCACATGCATCCACGCACAGGCGCAGCAGGTCGCCGTCCGGCACGAAAACAAACATGCTTGCCTTCAGAAAGGGGAAGCGGGGGGCCGGCAACAGCACAAACCGAGCGCACAGGGTCAAGTTAAAGACTGATGGGAAAAAAATAAATAAGGGGAACAAATAATATTTAGCAGGCCCACAGTTGCCCTCCCCTCTTGCTGGGAAGCAGCCGCTCTCGCTGGAGCAGCAGCAGGAGGGGCCTGAATTTGGAGAGGATCTGGGGGCTCTGACCCCTTCCCCAGGGTGGCTACAGAGGCCTCTGACTAACCCACAGGTCACAGCCCTGCAAGATGCACACACGTCCTGTCCTCCCTGTGGTGGCCCGAGGGGCTTATCCTCAGCACAGCCTCGGCAGCAAGAGCTGCTCTGGTGTAAACCATAAGCTGGACCCTGGCAGCCTCCCTCTCCAGCCACAGGCACAGCAGACAGCCCCCCACAAAAAGCTGGGGGCATCTTCATCTCTTGCTTCCCCTTCCTGCTGCATCCATAGGGAAGCAGGAGCCTGCGGGGACTCTGCAGGGGCAAACGCTGCTCCAAAAAGCAACCACCAGAGAAATGGGTGAGAGAAAGTGAGAGGGACGTAGGGAAGGTTATATTAAAAAATTAGTGCAGGTGAGAGAAGGAGAGACAATGAGAAGCAGATGTTGGATAAAGGTAATGCTCTGAATTTAGCTGCACAGAGCAAGTCAGGGTGTCCCGGCTCAGTGCTGTGCAGGGTTGGGTGTCCGGTGCGGCGGTGAGGGCTACTCACAGGGTGTCCGCAGACCTGCGGGTCCTCTGCTAGTCCTCAGCACCACCAGTGCTTCCCTGCCCCCAGGACCAGGGGCACAGCCCCCACTGGGGCCTTTGGCACGTCTGGGCTGGATGGAAAGCAACTTATAACAAAGTTCTTCCTTTATATAAAGACTGGATAAACTACAAGCACATACAGCAAGGTGGTGGGTTTTCTGGAAATTCCAAGAGGAAAACAAGAGTGGGAGGTTTTGAGAAACATTTGCTGCTTTTCCAGAGAAGGATATGCTCAGAAGTTGCTGAATTTAACTCCTTCTCTATTCTCACTCATTAAATCTAATGAAATTTAGCTAAAATCTCTTGAGACTTGATACTGGAGTAAAAGGAGACCATTACATTTCTTCTCTTTAAAGCAAACCCAAACACACAGCTGGCACTTTCTGCATCAAGCCCATCAGTCCTCTCTTTAAATCTGTCTAGTAAAATGGTGCCTGGTTGTGGTAGGAAAGTGTCAAGCAATGGAGAGTCTGCCAGCGCCTGAGAAAAGTTCTTCTAGTGACAAGTTTCCTCACACTTAAACCTTATTTCTACTCTGAATTCCTCTCATTTCAGCTTCCCACTAGCGTACCACACTGTGCATCCCTCTCCTTAATCACATCCATAAATCCCCAGCATTATCTACTGAAATAAACAGTTGATAAAATTGCCACAAAGATAATTGCAAAGGGAGGAGTGATCAGAAGTGGAAATGGTGAACAACTCTGAGACCCCCTTTTGGTTAAAAACACAATCCATGCTATGAAATAAGTAGGAACCTTCTGGAGCATAGAAAATGCAATCAAGGAGAGGGGAAAAAATTTGGGCCTAGTAACAGCTGACATCATAATACTAAATATTTTACAAACAAAAAAACAAACTATGGCGTTGCTTTTTTGGATTTTTTTATTTTGGGGGCATACAGTTCAAAATAGATGATCTCCTTGGCAGTTTTGCTGTTACCTGCTTGTATTTGAGCAGAACTGGACTTCATTATTCAAAACTTTTTTTTGGCAGTTTCTCTGTATAGTCTGATCCACCTATTAAATGCATTTTCTTTACCATTTTAATTATAAGCATTTCATAGATTTAGAAAATTAAGGTGCAGGAAAATTTAGGGCACTGTAGACTTCATGGCCAGAAGAGACCACCATCAACCAGCTAGCCTGAGCTCTCACAGGCAGGATTTCCCAGTTCTGTCCAAGGTCATTTGGCAGGTGAAAAGCAATGATTTCCACACACCAGTTGGATATTCTGACACTTAATCACATCTCGGCTGCTCCTGCTCCCCTGGTGCAATCTGCTAAATAATTCATCCCCTCTTTTCACCTTGTTTTTCATATACTTTAAAGGAGTTTTGATCTTGTCTCCTTGTATATTGTTTGCCCTTTGTTTAAACCTCCCCTTGAAATGCCTTATCATAAGGCTCAGATTGGAGAGGAGATATTTTTAATTTTTTTTTTTTTTTTAACTTCCAGAATCCCTTCCCAGGCACTAAAGAATCTTCCATCTTTCCGGACAATGCAAGATTGTGGGTAAACAATTACAGCTTGACATCCCTCTGAGCGCAAATCAATTATAATCGACTTGGCCCTGATGGGCTGGCAGGACTCTCGCTGTCCCTGCACAGAGACATGGGGGCACAGCTGCGCACGTGTGGGGCTTGGGGCACTAACACTTCCCTTCCCTCTCTGATGGGAAAACCAAGAGAAACCTCAAGCCCTATTACCTAGTTCAGTAGAATGGTTAAAGCACGCTGAAGGAAGGCAACCACTGCTACTGACTCCTGCTCTTCTCCCGCAGAAGAGAAGCATTCATCAGGGAATGATGAAGTTAGGGAGGGAGGGGCAAGTTTTCCTCCCCCAGCTGAGGATAAGCCATCCTCTTGCTCTGAAGGGTTACTCTGCCTTTCCACCAGCACATTAGCATTTTCCAGGCTGGAAGGAAGCTGTGCTTCTAAAGCTCAGGCTATAATTGGAAAAATTTGCCAGGACAGACCTAATGAGATCACAGCTAGTACTGGCAAAACCATGCCAGGCCTGAAGTGGTTTAATTCAGTCCCCTGGGCTACACAACCACAGTAACAGGGCTTTTCATAAGTGAATGAGCACCATTCGAAAATGTTATTTCATTTCAGAAGTCTCTTGCACCTCATCAGCATGAATGGAGCCACAAAAACTGCAAACACGGACCTGTCCTCACCCCCTTCCAAGCATTGCTGTACCTTCACACTGAGGTAGCAGCTGTCCTACCCACCTCCTGTCCACAGGCAAACCGAGAAAGAAAGAGAGCACCCAGCACTGTAAAATGAGGCTTTCCACCCCCTGCTCAGGCACAGCCTTGACCAGAGTGTGACTTCCAGAAAGCCAAGCAGGAACTCCAAGTCCTTCCCATGATAAAAACCAGACCACCTGGAGCTGGAAACCGGACACTTGTGTTTAGCTCCCTGAATCGGAAGCTGTAAGTCAAACTGATTTGCACAGAGCCACACCACAGCAGTGGCACAGGCAGGACCTGGGGATGCCCTGCAGCCCCTGACACGCTACTACCCCCCACCCACAGGGAACAGGGTTCCTCTGTCCTCCATCAGGGAGGGCAGGATCAGCCAGAGCCGTTCCTCCCCCAGCACTTATGCCCCTGTTCACAAAATTAACCAAGGCAGCACTGGGGCTAGACCAGAAAGAGTTAATGGGGTTATGAAGGGTTTTGCTGGCCTATTTTCCAGGCAGGCACTCTTTAATCTCCTTTGGAAACACCTTCACACAAAGGCTGGTACAGCAGCTCAGCTGGAGCCAGGATTTAACATGGAAGAACTTGTCCCGAAGAGATTAAAAGCAGCAGTCAGGCACTGACCCTCTTGTCAGACAGGCAGGAATTTCTCACCAGGGACAGGGAGGCAAGGAGGGTCCCAGGGACTGCTGCAGTATGCCATGGCTCCTGCCATCCATGCACCTGGCATGCACCCCCATGAGCTGCCAGCACGGTGCAGAGTGGCACCCCATGCACCAGCTGCCTCCACAGCAGAGGAGTCTCCCCAAGAAAGAGGGGGCAACAGCTGGCACCACTCGTGATGGAGGATTAAATCTGGTCATACCCCTGGGCAACTCAAGACTCAACTCAGACTAGAAAATACAAAACAGAACAGGTGAAGGCTGAGGGTGAGAGAGCACAGGGACCATCAGAGTATGCACCTGCCTTATGCCCACAGAGGGGAAAAAGAGGAGACAGAAAGAAGAAATCAGAAAAAAGAAAGTGAGAAAATGAAAAGGAGGAAGACAGGACAGCCACAGGCGTCCGTGTAAGCACAGCTCAGCCATCCGGTCCCCCCTCCACCTTACCTGGGGGTCCCCAAGGCGACTGAGGTCTGGATAAAGGTAAAACAGGATTCCCTGGGACGCCCCAGGCAGGGAGACTCCCCTGATCAGCAGGACAACCAGCATGAGGTATGGGAACGTGGCCGTGAAATACACCACCTGGGAGGAGGATGAAGGGACAAGCATGAGTGAGCAGTGCGGGCCAGAGCGCACAGCACTGGTGGGGGGCACAGCACTAACCCCCAGGCTGGGGGAGATGTGCAGCAGCAGCAGGGGATGGGTCAGGCTGCCTCATCAACCACCTTGCTGTCACCTGCGATAGAAGCAAATGCATTTTGAGATGAGCCCAGGAAACTTGTGATGTGCCATGGCATGTCTGGAGCCAGACAGAACCTTTCTAGCCCTAAGAGCATTCCAGACCCTGAGCCAGGCTGTCACCACGCTGGAGTCAGAGTAGCTCTACTGAAGCCGACGGTGTAATACCTACTTGCATCAGAGAAGGAGCTGCCCCAGTATCCATCTACACATCCCTGCGTCAAACAGAGGTCTGAGCCACACACAGAAAGTCTCCTCAGCATTTAGTGGCAAGGATGAAGGGGTGTGCAGATAAGGGATACACTCTGAAACTCCCAGCTGAACCCAGGACAAATGAGATTGCTTCTGAAGGACCACCAGGGACAACACTGGGGCTCCCCCACTCAGGGCTGGCACTGGCAACTGGCTTGTGCCCACCACTCCCCACCGCAGTGACCCACAGCCATTGCCTCTGACTGACCCCTGTTCAAATACCCAACATGCACATTTCAGTCAGAGCAGGGCAGCACATCTCAGACTGCCACCAAGGATGCAGACCCAAACAGGACCCTTAACCTGTGTCCTCTTGCTTTTTACACCCCTAGCCCCATGAGCAACACAGACATACTCAGGTAGGGTTGAAATCCCTTCCTCTAGCAAAGGAGCCATGTCCCTTTGGGAAATGCTGCAGGCCGGTATCAGCTAATCCTTTCAGGGACTCCATGTCTGGTAAATATAACATTAAATATGGGGATGACCAGGGTACTTTCAGGACTGTTTAGGGTAGTTGCTGTAGCATGCCACAACAACATGTTGTAGTCTGTGTTTCCCACATAAACTGGTATCAAGGGCTCATACAGCCCTCCCAGCAATTCCAGTAGTCATTAATCCCTTTGCATTGCTCCCACACCTTCAAGACTTATTGACCACCTTGAAAAAAAATTGTTCAGTCTGTTGTATCATGCTAGGCCAAAAAAGAAATGTTGCTCCTTCAGGTTTTTCCTGTGTGGATGTGCTGAGTGAGGATTCGCATCAACACGCTTCACCTGAATGCTACCCTACAGCAATTTTCTCAGCTTGGGCAGTTACGCACCAGAGAGCTAAAGCTCATCTCTGGAGGAGCTGCAAAATGTAATGACATGAAATGATCTATTTCTCACACCTGCCCATTCATCCAGAATGAATTGTTTGAAAATCCACCTAAAGCCCACTATCCCTGAGCGGGGGTCACAGGCTCTGCCACAGCTATAGCAGTTTCTACATTAGAGGAGGTCCTACTAAGAGCAAACATATGATTTCCCTAGATAGTATGACCACTTTCGCTCTGCCCCTGGGTAATCTTTATGATCTGAGTAGTGATTCAAAAAGATACTTCTTCTGGATCCACCCCAATATACTCCATATGAATAAAGCAACGGTCAAAGCACCTGACACTGTAACACAAGTCCCTCCTTAAAGTTGAGATGCACGTTCTCGGGTGATTCAGTTTTGCAATGCACAAAGATTTGAGAGATATCCCATCTGTGAAAAACCACACTAGTGGATTATCATCTCTGCCTGCAGCTCCAGCTTTTCTATGCATTTCATGTGCCCTGCTCTATATATCATGGCAGTCTTGGGTAATGCCACAGGGGTCAGCGAAAAACACCTCCTTGCTGGGCTTCATGATTGCTTGGGATGTCTGTGTGAGCAGATCCATCCCCCTGTCTCTCTGAATCTGCATCCTGAACATTGAAGGAACTCAGGGACAGCGTCCTTCAACACAGGCAAACACCACCATTCGTTTCATTCTCAAATGTTCAAGGAGTCTCTGATTTAGAGCTTTTCAGTGACAGTTAATCAAATCTGCAGGTCCTGCAAGTTTAACAATCATCCCTGTGTTTACCACACAACCAAATTCTTCCTTCAGGAAATGACAGGATGCAAGTCTAATCTTTCTCAGCTCATTAAAGCAAGATTAAAAACAAAAATCATAAAAACAACCCATTACCTTTGAACCCCAGTGCACGTTCTTCCAGGACGCCAGGTTGCACATTCTTGGCTGGATCTCTAAATAACATCAGTTTTAGGAGCTCAGAATACAAACTGGTAGCTGTCTGGCATATGATTTGCATTCACATTTTGGTAACTTCCTATGTGCTTTATGGCCTGCATGAACTAGTGTGTTAAGCTTTTCACTCAACAGTCAGTCACATCTGCACTGAGACCAGAGGCCTGAATCTGGAGAATGTTTTGCTGGATTAAGAGTGCCAAACTTCTATCTAACAACAGGAACATCTGGATCCAATGAGATATTACTCAGTGCTTGGCTCAGAACCAATCTTTTTATTTCTCGGGCATTGTTAGCACTAACTACATCACTAGGAACCTTGCCGGGATCAGTGTGATTGTCCTGTCACATGCTGGTCAACAACATCCAGGGTTTTATTTGAATCTGATCCACATGCCTCAGCAAAGTGGTTCCATCTGTGACAACCTCCTGCATCTGCGAGCGTTCCTCGGGGACAGGCAGTCCCCACGTCAGAGGATGCAAACCGCTGCTGCTGTTCTGCATAGGGTGATTTCAGCTCATGTTGTTTGCCCCTCCACAGGCAAATCGCCAGAGCTAAGGTGTATATCTCTTCCCCAGTGAGTTTGTATTCCCACAGCCATTATTTTAGCTGGATTATTAAATATGCAGAGGGTTGATAAACCTATGGACACTGTTGCTTTACTAAAAGAAGGTTTCTGTTTTCAAGGAGATAAGATCTCTGCATCGCTAGTCCTTTTTGCTAAAAAGCATTTGCATTTAACCTAGAACTTGTATCTAAAATAGATTTAATTTGTTCTCAGCACTTCCCACACTATGTTTGCTGTATCTTAGTATCATATTTGCTGTTATTATACTGCCTCTGCATTCTTTTACCAGGCCACCACAGCAAGCAGTTGCTCTTTTCTTCTGATTTTACTCCATGGAAACCAGAAAACATCATCTCTGCAAGCTGCTTGATTTCCCTGTCACGTTTCATAATCCCAGACCATTCTGGAAGCAGGAGAAACTGCTAACATCCATGCCATCAACTTGATGGAAATGGATGCAGCTAAAATTTACACCCCATCACACATGATGTCTTGTTCAAAGCATGCAGAGAAGACACCATTTAGATAACATACTAAACCTTTTCATTTCCATCTGTTCTTGCTGGTTCCAGGCAAAGCTGGCTGGGAATGGGTCAAGAGGCAGTAGCAGAAACTAAGTAATAGGGTCAGTGTAAATGACTGGCACACCCTGCAACAGAGGGAGCATGAAATGGAGCTGGACAGTCCCACCAACCCTTCCCAGAAGCATTCAAAGAAATACCTCTGCAGTGACCAGTGTGGGGAAAAAAAAGATGACCTTTATTGCTGGGCAATATAAGCAAATGCAGCAAGAGCTGGGACGAGCAAAAAGAGAAAAAAAAGATGATCCCCATAGTGAAGAGGCAGAGAGAGCTTTGAGGCCATCGGAGTTAGATTCATTACTATCTGTCTAATGAATTTGAAGATTTTCCAGCTGCACTTGTCAGCAGAGGCAAAAACATGCTGCTTGCTCAGTGTGGGGGGAGGGAAGGGAACATGCAACCACCCCCTAAATAGGAAGACTGCAGGGTCTTCTGGGCCTGCGGATACAGAGGGACCAGATGGTGATATACATCTTGGAAGTTAATGCTCCGAGATGTCTCAGCACTCCCATCCTTTCCTACCCAAAACATAGGGCCTGGCTCACACTCCTGCTGTAAGTTGAGCCCCACAAGCTCCTGCCAGCTCATTCAGAGAGGGGCTCCCAGGGGATCCCTAGGACCTCTCTGAATGTAGAAAAGGTGAGTAGATTGAGCACTCCAGCTGTGAGCAAGGGAAGAGGCTTGATCTGAACCAAGCACTCACCTTGCCTGTAGACTTGACCCCTTTCCAGATGCAGAAGTAACAGATGATCCATGCCAGCAGGAGACACAGAGCTAGCTCCCAGCGAAGGCTGCCCAGGTGCTGGATTCCATCCGATATCTTCAGTACTCTCCTCCTGCATTGGGAGAAAGCAAAGGAGCATCCAAGTGTCACTGATGTTGGCCACCAATGTTCCCAACACCACGTTAGTTATCATCACACCTCCACAGTGCCTGATGGCTTTGGGGAGAAGGGACGTTCTCGCTAGCAAGGCCCAGGTCCAAGCTGCAAGGATTCCTCAGAGGAATCAAGCAGTGCTCCCCTCTTAAAAGTACTACCAGCCTGGTGGATCACACATGGACACCTGCTTCTAAGCTCACTCCAGTGCTGGTCTGTTGGGCCAAGATATTTCTTCTCCTATCCTCCTCCCACCCTTCATCTGTCTTGTCCTTTTTGGGGAAAGAGCTCTCCCTGCAAGAACACGCAGCACATTGCACACACAAGCTCCACCCAGGGCCTTCTTTCACATACATTACAAGGGTCACCTAAATTTTTGACATGCTTCAAACCTCAAAGTGAATGATACATTGCACTTACCACACAGAATTGATCAGGACCACCCAAGATGCAAGGATCTCTAACCCCTTCTCCATAGCACTCTTCTGTCTTTAGGAGATGCTACATATTTCACTTCAGGGCCCAGAGCAGCAGAGCATCCCATGTCATGACAAAGACCCAGCCAGAACCACAACAATCTCCACTGCAGTCAGAAGAGGCCACCTTGGGCATCCTCTTTCAGCCAGTGTGGAGATAGGATCCTGGGCTAGATGGACCTTGGTTCAGCTAAGGTCTCATAGTCTTACCCTGGCCATATAACAGCTTTCCATGTCATGTGTATGTCAAGTCTTCCTCATCACTTACAGAAGTAAGGACTCACCCTCCTCCATCTCCTACACCGCACAGATGGATCTGGGTGTGAAACACCATGGTGCAGACCCAAAACCCCAAGCCTGAGACAGGCAGAGAAGGACTACCCTGGAGCCCAGCAGCAATGCCCGCCCTGCTGCAAAAGACAGAAATTATCCTAAAACAAAGGCTGCACTCTTGGAGAACTGCAGTCTAAGACGCACTGCCTCTATTCCTCCCCCACAGCCTTGCAGCAGATTGAGAGAATGAGAAGGGTTAGAAAAATCACTCTGCTCCACCAGATACATTTCATCATGTTGCTCTTTCCCTGCTTCTAAGGACATGGACTCTATATCCAGTGGGGAGAAGGTGCCAGCAAAGCATAACTAACTGGGCACTGTACCACAGCCAGAAGAGGCAACAGAAGCATGCCATCAGCCCACTGGCAGGTCAGTGCTTCTTGAGGAAATGGTGGCCTCCTACCTCCCTGCCCATGGAGGGCAGGAACAGATGCTGCATCAGAAGCAATGGACAGTGGAAATTTCCAGTCTCGTGTGCTGATTCCCCAGTAACACAGGGATGGTCACAGCAGTGATGGGAACAGCAACTTTTCCAGCAGCCAGCCTCAGGAAAAGCAGTCTAAGGCAGGCTGCCATCTAATCACATGTAAGCAGCAGGCAGCGGGAGAGTGCGGGCTCAGGGAGCACACAGGAGACAAAGAAAATTTAAAAACTTTAAAGTTTAAAAACAGCATCCCTGTGCTGAGCTGGGGATGCCCCAGAGGTACTGTGTGCTCTGTGCGCTGACAGCACCCAGCAGCGCTGCTGAGGGCAGCAAGGGCAGAGCCTTCCATCCATCTAAACGCACAAGGGAAATTCATGGTGGCAGCAGAGAGGTTACTTGCACAGTCTATTAGCCAGGGCTCAGTGCTTAACTGGGCCTGTTCTCCCAGGAGATGCTTAGGATCATCAAAGATCGCAAGTCAACAGGCCTATGCCTTTATGCCAGAAATAAAGCTACTCTCTACCTCAGGGTAACTAACACAAGGGGAAAAAACAATGACAATGTGGGAGCAAATTTCAGCGTGGATTAAGCTGACCCTAGCACTTCATTTTGATTTTGGTGAACTTCTCCCCTCAGGATAGCTTGCATATTAGTCACTTTAAAGTGAAAACATCACCTCTTTTTCTATTTTTAAGATGAAGACTAGCCCACATACAGAAGTCACCACCCACCATGCCGGAGCCTCCTGGGAACATGTTGGTATCACACAGTAGCACATATTCAAAGGAAAGAGATCACCTACTGCATCACTAGCATGGACTCCTGCAGTATATCACAGGGCTTTAAGGTCTCCTCTTCAACAGCTGAACATGCTACAGCTTGCAAAACATGCACACAAAAACCCATCGCAGAGCTGCTGCTTTGTGGATCACCACAGTCCTCATCCCACTCCCACCTATAGTCTTGGCACCTTTGTCCTGAGCACAGTTACACTGGATGCGGCCACCAGGCAGGTCAAGGACTTCATGGGGTAGATGTCTCCGAACAGAACAAGAGAAATGCATAATCCAGCAGATACATAAACTGGGATCCAAACCATAGGGTAATGGCCACTATACCCTGCCATTAGTGCCACTAATTTTATTGAGCTTTGCACCCTGGGTTGTGTTTGAACCAAAATTTCTGGTTGGGGAACAGGCAGCCAATTCATCTATACTGCAGGAGGAAACAACTGTATAAGAAAGTTCACAGCTGGTAATGAAGAAGAAGGGAGGAGGCAGGGAGAGGAGCAGCACAAATGGAGAAAGGGAGAGTGCAACAGCAGAGAAGGAATAAGGGAGAAAAGGACAGTAAACAAAATATCAAGGACCAGAGGAGGCAAAGCATTGGTGAGGTAAGGTCTTGCACAGTCAGCTAGCCATCACTGAGGTCAGTGACAAGGACAAAGTCAGATGGCTCTGAGGCATGCCAGCACATCTCCAGACAAACACCATGAGCCCAGCGATGTTACCCTTGACTGATGGTGCCCTTGATGTTACCCTTGACTGAGAACCTTCACTCTGACCTGCCTAGCTTCCTCTCTCGTGTCCTCTTCTGGCAAGGATGGGTTAATAGGACATGCCGCTGCAGAGTTTGTTCCTTGCCCAGGGAAGGTATGTCCCAGAGGAAAGGGGGTACAGGCCTGTCCTTTACTTACTCCCAGAACTCAATGACAGGGGAGGTGGCATTTTCACTGGTCACGTTGAGCGTCGAGTTTGCCTTCTGGAGCTCCATGCAGTTCCCTGCAGGAGAAGCCCAGGGAGAGAGGGAGCTTAAGTAGCAGTGGCTGAAGTACCAGAGGATCTGAAAAATCCCCACCTTTCCATCCACAGCGTCAACAGTCACTGACATTGACTCTGAGACAAATTTTGTATAGTCCCAAAGATGCACAAAAGGAGTCATCTCCAGGGTAAGGCTGGCAAGAAACCTAGGACAATTAAGATGATGGCATTTAATTTTTCCTTCCAGTGGGCATGGTCAGCAGTCCTAACAAGCACTGGGTCTATGGCTAACACACAGCACAGGATGACTGGAAGATGCCAAGAAGAAAGGTGCCCACAGTGCCTGGAACCCAGAGCAGGAGCCACTGGGGAGGCCACCACTGCATGGCACTGGCCGGGTGCTGCAAGTGGTTGGGCAGTGCCAGCACTGCTGCTCTCTAGCAAAGACCCAGATCAACCAAGCCTCTTCCCCAAAAATGCCAGCAGCACTGCAGTGACCCAGCACTCCCCATCCCTGTGACCCGCGGTCCCACCCACGCAGGAGCCAGCCACTCTCCTGAGGTTTGGCCCTGGGTAGCGGCAGGTTTCCCTCAGCCAGGATCTGGTGGAGGACTGAGAGGGAGCTCCACACTCACCTGTGTTCCACTCGTGGTCGCAGCTGCCCCAGGGGAGGTCAATGGTGAACGAACTGAAGAGATAAAACAAGGCCCAGGCCAGGACAATGATGTAGTAGAAGTTCAGCAGTACGACGATGACCTGTGAGGCGTAGCCAATTCCTGCAGAAAGCAAGCCCCGAAGGCAAGTGACCCATGCGCCAGGGGACAAGAACAGGAGTCCCCTTGGCAGGTGCTCACCGAACGTTTTCATCTGCTGCTCTGCATTTTGACTGTGCTGCCAGATGAGTGCCAGTGGGGCGGCTGCCAGAGCCATCATCCCCTCCCCAAAGCCCACCATGCTGCATCAGTGGGGGTCCAAGCAGGGGTCCCGGGGACCCCCTCTTCCTTCCCCCCACTGCAGCCTTCCCTGGTGAAAGGGTGGCAATGGGAGGCAGTCTGGGCAGGGGATGGACAGATTATGGTTGGGAAGCCACCCAGAGAGACAGAAACATATGTCAGTGCTCCATCTGCTGAATAACACCTCTTCTACCAAAATGCACTTTTTATTTTGTTTGCTCATATCTTTTCACTTTTGTTTGGGAAGCTTTTTTATTAACACAACACACCTTCTCTGCGAGGTGCTGGAGGAGCATCTAAAGGTTTTGGTAAAAGGGGAGGAGGCAACTGAGACTTTCAGAGAAATGATGGAAGGTGGCTTGAGGCTGGGTGACTGTGCTGAAAAAGTGCTAGAAGTGGATCTGACTGCTAACGATTTATTAAGACAGCTGACGCCTTTCACCACTAAGGTTTTAAGCCATCTGCAAACTCAGGAAAATGACATACCATTGACTTAAAAAAGTAGTAGTATGTTTTAGGTTCCTCATAACCATCAAAAGCATTTTCATCATTTAGCTCTTGGAGGACAACCTTGACTGGGCGCAAAGCTCCTGGCCAGAGTCGTGGCCATGAAGAAGGAAACCAGGATGCAACGTAACGATGGGAACTGTTTGGTGAGAAAGGCGATCAATTTTTCCAGCATGATTTTGGAAAGGGGGCAGCCAGTGGCCCGCCCAGGCTGGGACCACCAGGGGTGGGCAGCGGATGCATGGAGGCATGTAACGATCCAGGCTGTGGGGAGAGGCATCACCACTCGTCCCCCCGGGGCCCCGCGGTCCCCCCACTTTGCCATCCCTCCCAGGCTCACCCGACTCACCTTCGAAGAGGGGACAGATCCTGCGCCAGGCTGTCACCCCTCCCTGGCTGGTGTACTGCCCCAGTGCCGTCTCCAGAAAGAAGACAGGGATCCCACAGGTGAAGAGGAAGATGAGGTAGGGGATGAAGAAGGCACCTGGCAGATTCAAGTAGCAGATAGGAAAAATAAGCCCCAGGGGGAGACTGGGGTCAGGCCATCTCCAACCTGGCACCGGGCAGGTCCCTCCTGGCAGGGGACAGCCTGGGAGGGATGGGGGCTGCGGGGGCAGGAAGACCATGGATGGGATGCCAGGAAAAAGGGATTTTCCTCATGTTTCATCTCCTGAAGTGATTTGATTGCATGAGAAACTCAACATTTAGAAAGATGGAGAGGAAAGGAAAGCTTCCAGGCCTGATTTTTGTGCAGAAAAGAGTGAAAACAGTTCTCAATAGCTGCATAGAAATACAGGAGAACACCCTGCTGTAAAACCATTATAACTTTTAATCAAGTTGCTGACTCCTTTCACATTGATTATTCTGACTGAATAAGCTGACAAGCCCATGGATGACAACACCAAGGCACTGACGAGCATATAAAGACTGACACCTTCACGCAGTCTGTGAGTTTGCTCAATCATTTGCTCACCAAAAAGCAGCAGACACAAATGAAAAGCAAGTAGTGCAGGAAAGTATGTACCTCACATCAGCAGCCAGGGCTGCCCTCCTGGTCAAGCCCTGTCATGAAACCAGGCAGGGAGGGATAAAATGCATCAGGCTTTTGATGACCCCAGGCTGATGTTAAATGCAGTAATGGTTTTCACCCCGCAGAGCACAGAAGACAGCCCTGCAAGATGGTCTGTGCTCTCTGCTGCACTCGTGCCACAGAAGCTGCTCAAGCCCTGCTGCAAAGGCAGGGACACGGGGAGCTGGCATGGAAAGAGGTCACCCTCAAGTGGAGAGCAGCAGCCAGGCTGTGGCAGGCTCACAGGGGCATGCAGAGTCGGAGGTGGCAATCCAGCTAGCCACTAACCATGTTTTCCATGCATTGTCCTTTTCTGTGCCAGTGAGATGCTAACTGGTTCTGGGGCCGGGTGGGTGGGGGTGTATGGGGAATAACAATACTGGTGCACAAGTAAACTCAAAACCCAAGAGATTTCATTAAGAAGCTTATCTAGCATGCAGGGGCAGGAAGAGGGAAGGGGGACTTCGGGGACCAGCCAGAAGTCCCACCCCACACTCATCCCAGTGGGGTACGGAGCCACAGTCCTCCCCTCCCTGCTAAAAAGCAATCAACGAAATAGACAGGGGGAGCACCTTGGCAGCTCCCTGTGGGCAAACAGCAGCTGAAGTGCAGGATGCCGAAACCTGACAGCCATGGGGGAATGACAAGCATGCTCTCCCTCTACCAGAAAAAACAAAAAAAAACAACAAAAAAAACCCCCAACAAAAATCAGTGAAGGCAAAGGGCGGGGGTTGTATCAACACCATCCCCTCAACTCCCAACTTGTGTGCAATCATATCATAAAAGTGGTGCCTATTTTCAAGAGATATTATTCTTGTATAGAAGTTTGTATTTAACTGAACTGCAGCCAGGGGATCCCAGAGAAAGTCTCTAAGGTGGCAGGTCAAGCTCCCCAGCCTGGGTTTCTCTTATTTCCAGCCTGGGATCTGGCCTTTCCCCTTCCTCAGATTTGCTGGCAGGTTTCACACTTCGGTAGTCTAACTGGATGGTCCCGACCCGCGGGCTGTGTAATGATGCAAAATTATGGCTGGGTAGAGGAATTTGCAGAGACCTATTTGGCCCAGGGCTGTGATATGCCCCCCTCCCCTCACCCCCCAGATGGAGGGACAGGCAGGGTGGGACAACCCTGACAGACCCACCACCACCCCGCATTTCATTTCAGCTGGCAGAGGACTGCTGCTTGCCCGCACAGGCAGGAAAGGGCAAGCAGGCAGGATGGCCTTCAGGCAGAGAGTGCAAGGAGAAAAAGCCAAGGTGAGGTGCCCTGCACAACCGCTCTGGCCTGGGGGGTGGCAGGGAGGGCAGCCCGCAGCGGGGGGCTGTGGCACAGACGGGGATCCAGCAGCACGCATCCCTCCAGCCCAGCCCCATCCAGCCTCCTCATGGGTGAGCCCCGACATCCGGCAGAAGTTTGCCCCGCTGAAGGGGAAGGGGAAAGTGCTGCCACACATCCCCTCTGCTATGGCCCCTTCCCCTCTGCGCATGCAGGGACAGTGGTGGCGGTGGCCCTTGGGACCAGCCGGTTTGGGGAGCGCTGGGGAGGGGCTGCGGCACCAGCAGCCACACCACCAGACAGGCTTCCCTAGTATTTCCCAATCGGCGAGGCCAGCCTGCCTGGGGAGGGCCTGACACCGCCATGGGAGGCGAAAGCAAGAGCGAACAAGAGCAAAAAGAACACTTTTTGCTCTTCCGCCCCTGGCCCCACTATGTAGGACCTTGATATCAGACACTGAGCAATAAATATGTAAGGGACTACTCTTCCTTTGTTATGTAGAAATATACCTAAAGAAAAGTGACTGGATGCCCCTCTTTGCATAGCTCAGATTTTGCAGATACCTTTTTTGTGAAGAGTCTGACTTATGTAGGGCAGCAAAGCACAAGCTGAGAGTTATCACCACTGCCTACACACNGGGGGGAAGTCAGCCAGTGGGGCAGAGCTATTTCAGCCAGACAGTAATGCTGGCACAAGAGCAAATGGTTGTAGGCTGGCCATGATTACCTGGAGCTGGAAATTAAATAAAGGTCCCTCACCTTTATTGGAGTAACAGAGAAGGAAGTGCCTGGACCAGCCTTCCTAACGGAGTACAGGACAAAGCCTCTGGCAGCTTTCAAAATTAATCTTGAGTCTTTACAAGGGATTTGATACAGCACCAGCTGGGGCAGGCCAGACTCCACAGCAGAGGAGGGAGCCTCAAGTCCTGCGCAGCCTCTTCACACTGCCCTGCCCCAGGAGAAGTCATATCCAAAACACTTTTCTCTCTGCACGAGACTCCCATGCCCCATCCTTGCTCTAACCTCATGGAGAGGCAGCCAGAAATGAAAAATTTGCCTGAGACTTCAAACTCCTCATTGTCTCTGCCACTTCACAGGGCTTTGCTTCAGGCCCATTTCTTGGGGGAAAAAAAGGCTGAGAAATCCCTTCACATCTTGCCTCACCTGTCCAACGACACACCGTGGCTCCCCTTTCCCCAAAGCCCTCCCTCAGCTCTCGCCCGGCCCCAGTGGGGGGGCACGGCGGGGAAGCAGCAGGGAAAGGGGTGCCAGAACAGGGTCCTGGGTCTCGCTCCCCCTGGACAGGATGGCGCCCAGGAAGGGCGCAGCAGTGGGAGCAGACGTGGCTCAGCAAGCAGCCAAGAAACATTCCCTGTGGAAGAGAACATGAAAAATCATCCTTTTTCAACAGGGAAAGAAAATGCCTGACCACCTGGTGAAAAGAAACAAGCGCTGAGCAAAGCATGGCATGAAAGTAGCTAAACAGCAGTTAATCCTCTTTTATGCCACTGGGATGAAAGCAGTTTAGTGAGGCCCATGAGACTACCACAAGCTCAAGCCAGGGGATTTCAGTCCCAGGTCCCCAGCGCTCGCTCTTTGCCAGCTCTCAGCCAAGTGCCATTTCCCCTCTCCCCTGCTCTTCCAGAGAGCCCAATTAGCAATTAATCACTAGACAGGGAGAGCAACTCCCTCTCTCCACGTGTCACCGAGCCAAACTTAAGAAGAGCTTTGGGTTTTCGGGTTTTTTTAAACAATTTCTTCCCTTAAAAGGCAGCCACAAACTAAAAGCAGGCACAAACACCTGTAAAAGCTCACAGCAGCCATCCACCTGCAAAAGCAAGCCCAGCTCCACCACCAAGCTGTGGGGCAGCCTGGCCTCACAGAGGATTGGCCACTGATCACTGCCAAGCACAGCCTGAGCAGCACCAATGTGCCGGCACCTTGGTGGTAATAGCAACGCCCCGCTCCCTCTCTCTCTGTCAAACACGTCCATCTGCACACCTCACAGCCCTGCCCTGTGGCTCAGAGGCAGGAGTCCCCTCTTCCACATGCTCACAGCTCTGGCAGATGCCGGTGGGTACCGTGGGACACAGGAGGGGTGCTGTGCTTCTGCACCAAGGCAAGGAAAATCCCCTCACTCTGCCCTGTCCCTGCCACCTGAGTCCAGCACCTAGGGGATATCCCTCCATGGACAGACACCAGACCAGGACCTGTGGCCAAGAGCCCCTTGCAGGTCCCCCAAGACTCCAGGAAATGCTACAGCTCCTCACAGTGTGTGTAAAGACATTGGTGCCCCATGGCCTCCTGCACCGCTCCCTGCTATGCCACAGGGACCCACCATCTTATTTGCACAGGGTACCTAGTGCTCCTCAAGGAAGAGGTACCTGGAGTGAGTCACGATGCTCAGAGCGCCGAGCCCCCAACCTGCTCCTCCTGCCTCCCCCTGCAGATGGCTACCACACTTCACCAGCAGGACCAGGGAAACATGGCTACAGCCACCAGAAACCCTGGGACATTGTCACTCAGTCACCCACATCCCACCAGGTCAAAACAACCCCAGCCTGTGGCCCAGATAGCACACTAAGCTGGCAAGTTGGCCCCCTCTTGTCAGACTCATGACTTGGGCATTGCTGAAAAGATGCTGCCAGGGGTGAGTGGGGCCAGACACAGATGTCACAGAGGCAGGAGGGACCACAGAGGGACGCCAGTGACCAAGCGCCCCTGGGACTGGCCGGGGTTAGGGCTGCACTTACCTCCACCATTCTTGTAGCAGAGGTAGGGGAAGCGCCAGACATTTCCCAGACCAATGATCTCCCCAGCCACAGACAGGACGTACTCCAGCTTGTTGTTCCACTGCCCTCGCTCCAGGGTCTGGTCCTCCTCCTCCTCCTTCTCCTTTTCCATGCTAGGGTGTGCAGGCACCGTTTCGCCATTGCTGATGGCGCCGGGGACTCTGTAATCCATCCCACCTTCAGAAGGAGTTTCCTTTGTTATGTTCAGCACAAGCCATGCAATGAAGTAGAAATTTGGGCTACAGGAGGCAAGAGAGGGGAGAGGACATGTGCATACACACATACGTCCTCTCTTGCCCCTTCATACCAATTCTGGCTGGCAGCAAGGTGCTAAGCGCATGCGTATGCTTTCACTGCTTGGTCCAAAACAAGTCCTTAAAAGCCACTATCGGTTCCATTATTTTTAACTGACTCATCTCAGAACAATCCTGCTTCTGGAAGCCCATCCTCTAAGCACAGTGTTACACAGAAGACCCAGCAGCTCAGCCAGGCTGGAGTTCCCACCGCAACAGGTACAGGGAACAGACTTAGGGCTGGAGGGGGGTGAAAGCAGGATCAAATACTTCACAAGATATTGTATAAGGGTTTCTCTTCTCCCCTGTTGCTGCTTACCAAGGTCTGGTTTTACAGACCATGCAATGAAAGCCACAAAACACACAGAAGTCTTGGATGTGGGAAGAGGACAAACTGAAATAAGAAGGAAGCAAGGTTCTGCTTTCAGTGGCAGCAACTGTTGCTGATAATCTAACTAGGCTATGAGAAAAGTTGATTTTTTAGAATGGTGCCATCCTTCTAATAGCAGGAAAAGAAATGGTGCAGATCCATGGCCATCTGGGATCTCTCCTCTCCCAGGGTCTGCCTCTCGCCTGCAGAGGCTCCCCACAGTACCATTCTCAGGAAGCTTTGGCACTGCGAGAGCTTCTCCCATCTCTAAACAGATCTCTGCTAAGAGAAGGAGATCAGCACAGAGTAGGCGGGCACCTCTCCCGCTGTCTCACCTTCCTGCAAAAATATCCGAGAGGACACCTCTCCTCCCAAGAAAGCCAGGACATAGCATAAGTGACTGTTGATGCACAGCTGGTGCCTCAGAGCCCAGTGAGGAGATGGGTATGGGCAGCACAGGTGGCATCAGCTCTGCTGCAGCCATTTAGGAGGCTCAAGGGGTGGTTGACCCTGTTCCTCATGGGCAGGATGCCCTCCTGGCTAATGAACCCCGCATGGGAAAGGGTGAAGACTGTGGTTCCCACCAACACCCGGTGCCAAAGCTGGGATCGCTGAGGACCTCATGCCAAGGAGGGCACCTTCCTTTGCGCAGTGCCAGCCCTCGAGCCTGCTCGTGCCCTGCATGGCAGCTCCCCCAGCCCCAGCCTAACACTGCCATTCATTCCCGCCTGCAACTCGCTCGC
>VYZV01018309.1:1620-21990 GCA_013401275.1 Pandion haliaetus | reverse complement strand
ACTGGCAGTAAAGGCCCCTCCCCCCCATCCGGAGAGAAAAAAAAAAAAGGGCAAAGCAGCGCTTCCAACCTCTCCCCTCCCCCGACATAGTCCACTATAAAACACTTTGGGACATGAAGAGGAGCAAGAAACACTGGCAGGCATTTGACAGCGGCTGCAAGGAAGGACTGGGAGGACCCCTCCACGCTAGAAAATTATTAAACAGGCAGAAAGCACACCGTGACCTCTCATCCACGGCAGACCCGGGTGGGTGCGGGGTGCGGGGGGGGAGCAGGGCAGAAGAAAACAGGGGCAGAGGTGTTACCTTGTGGACGGCGCTGTTGGGGCGCGAGCCGATGAGAGACGCGAAGGCAGGACCGAAAGGTGCTGGCTATTTAAAGTGTGGAAAGAAAAAATTCAGCGGTGGTGTAATCCTAGACTTCGCCCAACCCACATTCCTTCCCCCACCCCCCAGGGCTGGACAAAAACCTACACATGACTGATTTCATGGCCAGTGCAAAGGGGCTCGTTCCCCCCGCCTGCAAGAAGGGCTCACACCACCTCCACCAGTGCTCTCCCTCCTGGGCCGGGGACCGCTTGGCTCCCGTTCTCCATCATCTCTCTGCCTGACGCTGTCCCTGGAGGCGTGGGAGAAAGGGGAGACCACCGCACACAGGTACCTCCACAGCCCTGCCCGAGGAAGCCAAAGCCCTGAGACCTGCTGGTAAGAGGTAAGAGAAGAAATACAAATTCACGGTGAATTCCCATCACGGGGTCTCTTCTTGGCAGGGAGGATGTGGGCACAGGGCAAGGTCCTGAATCGCAGCCCGACCCGCAGTGCCCAGGGAGCAGCTGGGCTGTACTGTGGCCAGGAGCAGTCATGGACAGCAGAGCTCTGAGCTGGAAATAAACTCTGCTGAACTCTCTGCTGTTTCTTACTAAGGGCCCAAAACAGCTTCATTTGGAAACTCAGCAGGTTGCAAACTCTCTTCCCTCACATGCAGGGACTTTGCCACTCGTCTTTTCCAGGAGCAGCACTGCCCCATCCCAGGACACCACTCCAGAAGCTGGAATGGGAGCGGGCAATCAAGCACTAGATGAAAAATCACGCAGCAGGGAGAAAAACAGCCCCAAGTGGTGCATACCCAACACTGGGCTGCAAAATTAGTTGTGGCTGCGCAGGAAGGAGGTCTTGGGATTACTGCAGGTAGTTACCCAACGGCATTAGCTCCATGCTTTGAGGCCATAAAAAAGGCAAACAGAACAGGATATTGTTCATCGTAGATGTATTACAGCTGTGATGGTCCAAGGATGTAAGTGAGGCAAGGTTTTAAAATATTTTTATTACATCTGTTGATGAATATCTAGGGCAAGAGAGAAAAAAAAAAAAGAAATCACGCTTTTGGGTTCAGTGTCTTTGTATCAGGCCTGCAAATCAGCAGCAAAACCTGAGCTACATACAGGCAGTTTGAGAAGGTATTAGGAGAACAACAGGAACGAAGCAGCAAACACTGCGGCGTCACCACATTAATCTATGGTGTACCCACACAGCACTGGAATTCCTACAGGAGAAACAGGGAAAGGGAAGAGGGACAGGCAGAGGTAAAAAACAGACTCAACCAAGGAGTGATCAAATACATGACAACTCATCGTCTCAGGAAGAGATGCCTAGGATAAAAAGAGGTTGACAACAGAGGTCTAGGAAACAAGACAGAGAAGATGAATATATCATTCATAACATCTTATAGTGCAACAGCTAATGGTATGTGATGAAATATTCAGATTTAGAACAAAAGGAAATACTTTTTCCTCCCACTGTGCATAATTAATGAAATGTACCCATGGCCATTGCCACAGAATATGGTTCGGAAAAGAACTAGGCAAATTCACAAACAGTTGCTCCTCCATGGCAGTGATTAAACAGGATGGTCCAAATAAAAGTCAGCTCCAGTCCTCAAATCAATGATTGCTGGAAACTGGGGAAGATGTTCCAGAGAAGGAATTACAAAAGACGGTGAGAAACAGAGAACATCCCTGCACAGAAACCATTTCACTCTGAATAGTGTAGTTGTTAAATAGTTAGGGTAAGGATACAGGGATTAAAACACAACAGCAAAGTCAAACAATACCTTGCTTCGTGTAACAGATTTGGGTAAGGAGAGAGGAGATTTAATAAGGAAACATTTCTAGAGATTCTCAAAACTATTGTGTACATCAGCATTGCTGCTCGAATATCCCTGGAAAACCATGATCACTAGGCGCACCGATGGCAATAATCTTATCAACAAGAAGACAAGCTAATTGGCAGGAACTAATAGACTATGATAGGAAACTGTGTAATCAATAACAAACTATGTGACTTCCACCCAGCAAGATAAGACTGCGCTGAACACAGTAAGTTGAAAATGAAAACAAATGTTCAGTGTAAACATAAGCAGTAAGGGGAAATATTAAATCTACAAGTGCAAAAGCAAGCTAGAANAAACACTTTACACATCTTCTGGGGTGAAACAAGAAAAACTCCATATGGTTTTGGGAGATGTTAATTGAGAGATTTAAAAAAAAACAAAACTAAATATTACAAAGGATCAGTTACGTCTACACGTCTACAGAAAAAGACATTTTCAATACCCAGTTTTGAAACTGCAGAAGGCAAAGAAACTGGGAGGGTTTTTAATCAGCCTATCAGAAGCAATGAAAATCTAAAGGGAAAAACGCAAAGGATGAAATCTCAGTGTCTAAGATTTTGAGTCTGTAACCATATCTAAGCCAAGTGAAGAACAGGTACAATAGGAAACAGATTTGCAAGGAACAAATAAGAGAGATGGAAGAATGTGAAACTTTAAAAAAAAAAAAAAAGAACAAGCCTAGATAACATGCACACTCTAGTAACAGAAAAACAATTTCATCCTGATATCTACTGAGATAAAGCCATTTAAAAAGACTTGGATAGATACACATAAATATATTTTATTTATATGAATAAGGAGAACACCAGGGAAGGGCTTTTGCAGCAGCGTGTGCCACCTGGAGTTGTGTGAACTGAACCTCGCTGGGTGGCTGCAGAGTATCTTCCTCCCAATGCTGCAAGTGCTGGCAAGCGGCAGAGCTGATGCTGGCACCCATCCCCCATGCATCGCTCTCATGCCACCCCCCCAGGATGGCACAAGGGGGTTATTTTGCAGGTGGTCTCCCCCGCCGGAGATATGAAATGGGAGGCTCTCTATTTAGTAACCCCCCAGAGCACAGGGCTGAAGACAGTGCCAGCCGGGGCAGCCGCGCTCCTCCCAGCCCAATACCAGGTGGCCGGGCCATGACCCGCCATTTATTGGGACAGCCCGCGCTGGAGCGATGCCTCCCCAAGTGGGTCCTGAAGCAGCTTCCAGGTCCAGGCAGGCTGCCAAGCTGCCTTTGCTGGTGTAGAGCAGCACAGTGCTGCTGCACGGGGCACAGCTACCTTAGCCACTTCTTCCTAACACCCGTTTTGGAGATCAAGAGTGCTGAACCAGGGGGGGTCTCTGTCAGTGTACCTCCCACCTCAGCCAGGACAAGGGCTGGAAAATTCTGATTGTAAAGGCTATTGACTCCTCTCTTGAAATTTATATTGCATTTTGCTTATCTTTCTCTTTACCTTACATTTGCCAAGATTTCTGTCTTCAGCATGGTCCCAGTCTTCCACCAGCAGCTGAAGCTGTGTTCCTGGGGAATTGCTCATAGCCCAAAGAAAGCAAGCCTGGAACGAGCTTCCTCTGGAGATAACGAGGTACTTCAACATTTTCTGGGTCAGATGTGCACAAGAACTGGCCCCAGCCCACCACATCCTGCACGGCCCGCACACAGGAGCTCTGGCCCTGCATGCTATAGTAGGAACCACACAACCTACTCCCAGGTCTGGTCTTGCTTCATGTCTATGTCCAGCTGAGCAGGGAACAAGCGTTAATTAGATTTCTCTCCTCCAGAGCACCCAGGCACCTTAAGAGGTAGTTCAAACCTAAAAGGAAGAGACATTCAAAGGCACACACAGAGGGATGATGAGGGGAAAAGAGAAGGAAATGGTTGCTGGGAGAAATGCACAATCTCTTACTACTCTGCAAGTAGCAGCAACTTTTAAATGAACTTATGCTTCTAACCCACCAAAGCGCTTTTAAGAGAGTGGCCAGGGCACAATTGCTGCTGCTGCTGCTTCAGCATTCCTAATATGAAGAAGCCATCAGCCGCATCTGACCTTTGCTGAGCATCAAGATCAGCTATGCTTCCCACTTCCACCTCCCCCTCTGCTCCTCTGTCACATGTGACAAACTGCCTCCATGCGTTTCGGGGCCGTGTAATCTTGCAAGCCACCTCCCAGCTTCCAGGAACACAATTCGCCGTTATATTATCTGGGAACCAAAGGCCAGAGCAAATACGATGCATTTCCTCTATCTATTAACCACCCTGCTACTTGCCTTTTCAGCCTGAAAATGCTATTCAGCTTAAGTGACCGTGGCTGTGGCAAGCAAAATTGTCACAAATATGCACAGAAAGGGGATAAATAGAGGCTGATACTGGCTGGCACATTACAGGAACCTGGAGACTGCTCAGCAGAGAAAGAAGCTAAAGTAAGCACAAAGGATTGACTCCTACTTGAGTCACTAAGTTCCCTCCCAGAAAGACACATATATTTTGAAACTACAGTGGCAGAAGCCAAAAGCCGTTGCAAGAGCCTGCAGCCAGAAGATCTTACTGCAGCCATTTGGACAGCCTCATTCAGACACAGCCTCCCTAGCAAATACCCACTTCCAAATAATGACCCAAACAACCAGAATCCCAAGGCTAGAAAAACCCTGTCCCCACTGGACACCTACAGAGCAGTGGAGGCCTCACTTTTGTTCCCTGGCTGTTTGTGAGGCAAGATACGGCTATGGACACCATGCTCTGCATACAGGAGATAAACAGATGACGTTCCTGTGCTAGCCAGAGCTCAGAGACCAGCTTGAATGCAGGACGGCATGCTCACAGTGAGTACAGCACTGGAGGACCCTTGTCTGCAGATATCACTGCTGTACCCCCCAGTTCCTCTGCCTGCAGAAGCTAAGGGTGATGCTTGTACTGTGCTCGGTGCATAGGTTGCCAGCATGCTGGTGAGTCCCTCTCTATGCACCTCTGATCAAAGGTCAAAAGTGGTGAAGCATAGAGGGAGATAAGTTGAGACCAAAAGGACTGTGCCCCCAGACCTGCTTTGGCCATAATGTGAATTCCCAGCCATGTAAGGGGGCGGGGGGGGAAACAGAGCTGCTAATTCCCATTGCCACTGTCTCAGCTATGTCCAGTGCCAGTGGTTTCCCCACCCAGAACAGGATGGAAACAGCAGTTCTTCTCAGGTGTTCACTTGCCCATCTAGAACAGCAAACCCAAGACTAAGGCAGGAACGTGCAGGCATTTTTATTGCACGCACAAGCACAGCAGGAGTGCCCAGGCAGGCAGATCTGCAGCGCTTCACATCTTACCTCTGCATTCACTTCTGCTTAGTACCTTGTCTCAACACTCTGGCCCTTTGCACA
Organism: Pandion haliaetus; assembly: GCA_013401275.1. Classification (NCBI taxonomy): domain Eukaryota; kingdom Metazoa; phylum Chordata; class Aves; order Accipitriformes; family Pandionidae; genus Pandion; species Pandion haliaetus. The sequence continues at coordinate 16,471 of VYZV01018309.1, read as the reverse complement.
GATGAAAAAGGAACAGGTTTTTTTTCTACTCAGAATTCAAAAGCATCTCCATTTCATTTATGGACAAAACAAAAAGCATTGCAAGGTTATGCAGTTATAAGCACTTATGTATAGATACCTATATATATGCTTATAATATAATACATAATACAAATAACAGTCGAGCAACAAGCAAAGACTCCCAAGTCTGGAGTCTTCAATCTTTTTAGCATCTCCTTCTGCTCTCCTTCCAACTCCATCAGGTACCGCCAGTTCCTCAGGGTTCTTCCCTAGTTCCACTTTGCCAGCAGCTGGGCAGCCTGAACAAACCCTTGCAGAGTAACTGCAGGAGCAGAGCCTGAGCACATTTTAGGGAGAGGGTAGGAACCACCACTCTTCCGAAGACTAGCCATCGGCCCCCTGATGTGAACATTGGTAGTTTGCACCAAGAAAATAAAACTCACCAGTTTGTTCTTGCAGCCAAGGAGCTAATTAGAGGACATTTTCATATCAAGAATGATATGCCAAAGGAAATCATAATTTCAGGCTAGTAACGATAGCAGTATTGCTTAAGTGGCCCAGAAGTGAGAAGCGTAAGATCAGCAGATTGATTAGGTACAGGGTAGACTGGGGGGTAGAGAAGAAACTGTACATTGGGACCATCGGTTTGATGGTCTTTCCTTATGCTCTGCACACTTTACTCCTCTGAGGTGAAGATGACAAATCTGAAACAGACTTACCCGCACAAAGAATGAAATCAAAGGCACTGATAGGGCTGGGATTTTAGATGTCCCTGTGTCCCGTCTGCCTGGAAGAGAGATGTTCTGGCAGGAAAAAGAAAAGCTTTTCTCAGAGGTGAGACAGGGTTGCACCCACTGATTCTTGTACAGAAAACCCATAATCTGGTTTTAAACAGGCCAGGTCTGGGCAGTGTTCTCAGAGCATCTGTTCATGCTTATTTACATACTCTAAAAAAAAAAAAAAAAAATTGAAAGGATACTTTTAAATTCAGGAGACCTACTGGGTTGGTAACTACTCACAATACAAAGTTTCCATTCTAGGAGAAAATCCAATAGATAGTCATGGGTGGAGAGGATAAGAGAAAGATTTTTAAAGTTTCTCAGAAATAAGCTTCTTAAGCAAGAGACGACAAAGTGAAAAACTTTGGCATTTCAAAAAAGGTCAGTAAGAAATAAAACATGGGTTCAGTTTTTCCAGCCTCCAAAAATAAGAAATATAGCAAATTTTTAGAAAGCCCCTGCATTGCCAGAAGGCATTACCTCTTCAAAACATCCCAGGCAGCCCTCATCTCAGCACAAGGAGTGCCCCAGCTGAGCTCCTGGGCCAGTGCAGCACACAGGGATTCTGTGCTTGGAGAAGCACCACCTGGGAGTCCAGAGCCCACCCCCGAAATTCCACTCAGTCCCAGGCACCCCACAAGGCTCTGCAGAGCTTTGCTGCGATCACCACAGAGTGTGTCCGCTCGGAGCCAGCTGCTGCTCATCACAAGTGGCTTGTGTCTCTAGTTTTGCTTCTGCAGTTTCCAGCAGCCTGAGGCAGGGAAGGAGGAAGCAGAGGGACCTGTGCTGCCCGGTCTTCTCTAACCTTCCCTTTGGCTGCCCTGCAAAGTAGCATAGGTAGACACTCAGGGTGCTGAGTTACTTCTGCAGATTAAAAAGGAGCTCACATACTGAAAATTGGTTCAGTGTGTGGTGGGCATTTGAGACACAACATGAGCAAGACCTACAGCCTTTAGACATCTTCCTAGACAGATGGGATTCCGCCTGAAGCAAGATTCACACCGAGGCTGATCTGTCTACAAGTCATTCCTGTTCTGGTGGTCAGTTGCAACATATCATAACATTGAGTCTCTCTCTTTCAGGCTTAGATGTTTTTTCCTCAAAAATTTAGGTAAAGAGTCATTTGCAAGTTTTGATAACTTAAGGCAATCTTATTTTTCTGTTGATGAGTGACAGAGATGAAAAAGCTAAGTCTCATCATCCAGCTGATGTCTGAAGAAAGCTAACCCTTCCAGTCAAGAGGAGGAATAGCAGCAGAGCAGGGGCTTGGTGCCCAGGCACAAGGCACAGAGATAATTAGCAAAGCCACATGCTACATGGAGTAGGTAGCTTCTTGGCATTGCTTGAGAGCAGCCTTTTCCAGAGGGAACAAAAGGGGTGCTGCTATTCACATGCTTCACTGTCACTTTTGAATGTCAAATTCCAAGCCACATTACCCTCTTGCCACCGTGAATTCAAATACCGATGACCACCTGAAATAAAACATATGGGGGCTGACCTGACCAAGAGGTGAGAGGGAGAAACACAAACACAAGGTATTTCCATCATGAACGTTAATTACTTCCCTTCAGCCAGACAGGCTCAGAGCATCGCCACTCTTTTTGATAGAAGACACTTCACTCCTGGCCACTGCAAGCTAAGGTAGAGGGTCAGGTACTGCTTGCCAATTATCTGACAAGCATCCATGGTGATGTGTCCAGATGGGGGAAATAATTAAAAATATGGAGCCAGTTAAACCTTTAATCTCAGTATTCACCATAACTGGGATCTAGGGGGAAAATGAGACTGGTCTTTGATATTATTTACCCTACAAGTTTCCTACAGCAATGCTTGAACTGCGTAGCAGTACCAGCATACACCATACTGCTAGAACAGAAGCTGTGGATTTACATCGGAGCAAACCAGAAAACAACCCTTTTTTATTGCAGTCCAAGTCTGGTCCTAACGATGCTAATGGACACAGATGTAGCACTCTGCTCACTGAGGAGGAAAGACAGAGGCCAGCGGCACTTTGGGAGACAGGAACTTACTGGAGAGAGAAAACCGTCTTTGTCCGTGCAGCCACGGTGAGGAACCCAAGCAATGCCCCACACAGCCCACTGACTGCAGCAGCACAGCTCACAGCCACTGTGAAAAGTAGTCTCAAGATGCACATGCCCCCTCACCACTCCCAAGCTCCCACAGAACCTCTCCACTTCCAGCAACCAGCTGGTGGAGAAGCTGAAGGATCAGCCAGGGCTGACAGGACAGCAGCAAGGTGCTAACCTGCATGGAGGATGTGCCGGCTTAGAGCTGGAGAATGACAGCTCCACGCTTCCCTGCAGCGGGTAAGGAAATACTGAGCTGTAAGGTAGGAAAAGCTCCAGAGAGGCAGTTTGCAGTCTCACAGCTTCTCCGGAAGGAGACAGGCAGCCCACAACCATAGAAGGATGGGAGGCGAGATCTCCCCTGCTGGGAAGGGAAAGCAGCTGGGGAGGAGCAAAAAGAGCCTGCAAAGGGAATTTATCTGGATTTCCTTCGACCTCACTTCCCTCAGAGCAGGGATTTCCCAAGGTGTAATGGGAAGGCCCCAGGGAAGAAAGAAAAGCACGTGAAGCAATTGTGTTTCTTTGAGATCACTGGAGCCGAGAGACAAACAGGAACTTACAACAGCTGTTTCTTAGGACAAAGCAAAGCAAGTTTCTTTTTGCAGAAATCTCAGGTGTTGCTTGTGCAGCAGCAGTCTCTGCACACTCTGTAAACAGGACTTACAAGAAAAAAAAAAAAAAAGCCTGCTTTCTGCTCCAAACAGGAATCTGACACATCAGCTTCCTAGAATCGCCTTACTCAGCAAGAAAAAAACAAACCAACCTTTAAGTTGTGAAAAGCTTTTCTGTTGCTGTGTAATCTTCCATTATTTGTTTTTTGTTCAGTTTTGTATATTCTCTAATTTTCTAACACCCCTAAATCCTGGGGTGTGACCATTCCAAGTGTATTCCTACCAGAAGCCAGGCGAAATCAGTGTTCCAGCCTTCAATTCCCCATGCACACATGCACATTCAGGAACAGGGCAGGATCCTTTCAGAGCACTGTACTAAATCTTTACTATGTAATTCATAACCTGCCATCCATTCCCTTCTAAGAAAGGAAGCTTGCAGAAATACTGGAGAGATGAAAGGCCACTAAAGCATCACAAACATCATGGGAAGCACTCTCCCACACCCCTTTATTCTTCTGGAAACCACTTAAAATCCACTTTCTTCTGCACCTACATTCCCTGTAGACACAGTGAGTGGTAGTCCAGGCATTAGGGCATCAGTGGTGGACTACAACAGCTTCTTTCTTCCCTCCACATTCAGTAGGCCCTCCAGACACATATTGATTACCATGAAGCCTGTCCACCGGCAAGATACTGCATGGTCTCCTTTCATACAACAGTAGTTGTGAAAAAGAGCAGCCAGAACTGATGATCTGCCAATCTTGGTTAAAAACTACAGAAAAGGCATGGTGTGAGGCAACACCTAGAAAACAAGCAATCCAGCTGTCTTTAAACATTACCAGTATGGATACAAACCTGGATAATGGTTTGCCACTGCACCAGTAGATCACCACCTTCTAGCAACAGGTGAAGAGCAGAAGTACCACACACTCACCTGGGAGTTCCTCAGCATTAGGCAGGGTTGCTACCAGATGATTCCACTTCTTTACCAGGTATTCTCAGACACTGATGTGCAGCAATTGTCTCTCCCAAGTTTCTAGGCAGAGCTAAGGCATCTATCTCCTGCCTCCCTCCTGCGTACGAGATTATCAGGAAAGCTGGCAAGGAACTAATGGGATGTAACACTATCAATACACTGATAATGCCTAGATTTTTATCTTCACAGTATTTTGCTCTGATAATGCCATTGTAGGGACACACACAACACCTGGCTAACAATTTCCAGCTGTATAAAGGGAAAAGTTAAACCATTAGCTGACAGAAGTAAACAGAATGTGCTACTCATCTCATATCCCACAAAAATCTGAGCTCTTTCTCAAATTTGTAACTTGGATTTGTGTAGGCTCCACTGCTATTATCATAGAACAGCAGTAGCAAACACCTTATTTCTCTACAGGGACACAGTGTGCCCATTGCCTGGCGGGGGACTCAAGTTGCTGCAAGACTGAGCACAGACTGCATCAACCTGGAAACAGATGCAGCAGTTCGATCTGCTGGCACATCACCCACCCATTAAAAGCAGATGCCAGGCAGGCTAGTGACATCAACAGTCTCAGGACCTGCATGTTCAGAGATGGCTGCTCTGCTCAGGTATCAATACCCACAGCAGTTCCCTCTGGCACTTGGCTTTAAAGAGCTTTTTTTTTTTTTTTTGAGGGGTGGGGGTGATATACAGACTGCCAAAAATTGGTCTCTGAAAAGCCTCCAATTGAGAAACAATGTCCCATCTAGGATTAAAACTATTCACTGCAGCAGAACTTTTGTTTCAAAGGCATTCAGAGCATGTCTCCTTACAAATATTTCTGTTTTTCAATAAATCCTTGCTACTTTCATTGCTGTTACCTTGCAACTTAACATTCATTTGTACCAAGCCATCTCATTACATAAGGCTCAAAGCTCTCAATATCTTGCTGCTCAGTTTCCAGCTGTCCTATGCATTTATCACCCTCCCAAAGCCAGCGTGGCTAGAATTTCGATAAGGACTGGATTTATTGCATCTCCCCACTGCCTCGGTGGTCCAAGCAGAGTTCCTGTTTGGTTCAGGCAGGCTGACCAAACACATTCTTAGTGACCGCAGCTGGAGAGGATTTGAAGGAGTTCCCTGCTTTTCATTTTCATCTAACTCAAGGAAGCCTCAAATCTTGCTTTTAGCAGATGACAGTTCTCAACTTCTTACAGGGGCATTAATGGTGATTTCAGGAATTATTTCAAGAAACTTTTTCCACACTTTTAAAATCCTTCATTCCCAACATGCAGCAGTTCTTTAAATCAGTCATTATTTTTAAAGGTATACAACATGTACCTAGAATGACAGTAAGGCATGTCTGATAAGCAATTGATGAATATCTGAATACTTTTTACTTTATTTTGCTACAATTCTGTGCTGTGCTTATTCTAATAACTGTTACTAGAACAACACAAAATAAAGGTGATAGCTATCCTTGGACAGCTGCCTAGTAAACAGCCTACTGTTGAATGAACAAAGCTGTAGACTGTTCCATTTCTCCTAGATTAGATGCCCCCATTCACGCTCATTCGTATGATGATTTTCATCCAGTGTGAAGAACTGTGTACAAAAGGACCACGCATCAATAACACTGACTTCAACCAGACCAGCTTAGACTTGTATCTGCATGTATGGGACTGACATAATTGCTCACTAGCCCACACGGAGTTTAGGTATGAGCAGCACTTGAAGAAGCTTGGTTCTGCCATTTACTTTCCATGCATCTTACAAAAAGCAATTCAAATAGGTTGGGTTTTTACTTCAAACCTTGTATGCCACAAGGATGAACAAAGCCTAGGAAAATGTCCGTATGGAAGATCGTTTTGATGGGATTGTGATGAAGCCCTCTGCACATCATGCCCATTCAATGAAGAGGAGGAAACGAGGAGGATGAGGGGAACTACAGGGCAGCTAGCCTCACCCTGTTCCCTGGGAAGATGATGGAACAAATCCTCCTCAAAGCCACATCCAGCTCCATGAAGGATAAGGTGACTGGTAATAGTCACCACTATAATCTTAGCCCAGTCTGGTTGCCATCTATGATGCACCCTGCAGACAAAGGGAGAGCAGTGGATGTTTACCCTTACAGCAAAAAGACACTTAGGAAGTAGATGGACAGCCTACAATGGGGGTGAAAAATGGGGTGAATTGCTGTGCTCAGACTTCAGTAGTCAGCAAATTGAAAGAAGGTGGCCAGCTGCAAGTAGAGTACCTCAGGGGCTGGTAGTACTGGACACTACTATTTTATGTCTTACCCACCTTCGTGGTGATAGAGCATGCTCAAGTTTGCAGATGACACCAAACAATGTTAGTGGAGGACAGGAACAGGACAACCCAAAACATGGGAGGAGAGGGCTCCCATTCAGTTAGATCTTGAGTGGCTTGAGTGATGTGCTGATAGAAAGTTTAAGTTGATCAGTCCTGCACCTGAGAAATAATAAACCAAGGGACCTGGGGCTAACAGAGGACACAACGAATAGGAGTCAGCAATGTGCCCCCTTGCAGCTATAAGGCCAACCCTGTACCAGGCTGCATAGTAAAAGCATGGCAAGCACGTTAAAAGGAGTTATTTTTCCCCTGTATTCAACACTTGCAAGCTGCATCTGGAGTAACATAGCCAGTCTGAGGCTCCTCAGTACAAAACCAGACATTGACAAACCTGCAACAAGTCCTGCTGAGGACCACCAAGATTGATAGAAGGCTGCAGCCCACGACATGGCTCAAGGGAGGCTGAGCTGGGTTTGTTCAGCTTGGAAATTAAGGCTGCAGGACCTGCAGTCTTCAACTACCTAATGGATGGTTACAGCAAACACAGAGCCAGACTCTTCAAGAAGCAACAGGCAAGCTACAGCAAGTGAACCTCTGACTGTACATTAGACAAATGTTTGCGCTGAAGATGCTACAAAACTGGAACAGGAAGCCAGAGAGGTTGTCGAATGCCCATCCCTGGAAATACTCAAAACTCGATTGGACACAGCCCTGAAAAACTTGACCTACTTTCAAAGTCAGCCCTGCTTTGGTCAGGAGGTTGACCCAGATGACCTCCAGAAGTCCCCCCCAACCTAAATTACTCTATGATTCTAAAATCTGAAAAGATCAATGCAAGCTTCACAGTATGGCTAACAAAAACACACAGACATCTGTTTGTTATCTTATGCTGTGCGACTGTATTAAAATCTTAAGGTAATTTCCATAATATCATCAATCTTACCTTAAGCCCTCATTATCATAGTCCAGGCTGTACAAGCATTCAGCTACAGATGATCTGTCAAAAGCATAAATCCTAAATGAAATGATACTGAAGTTCAGGAGTGACGTTTCTCTCTACACAAGTAAAGCTGCCCAATTCCAGGCCCTTGTTCTTAAAAAAATGCTTGAAACTGCATGGTTTGGAAAAGATACACAACTCAAGTCCTGGCCATTTTTAGTTCCTCACAACAGCTCAGGTAATTTCTTTGACCTTTTGTGTCAGACACAGGAAGAAAAATAACAAAGTATCCTTTGCAGAACATAGCATTAAGACATGTACCTTTCCAGATACAGGAGCTAAGATTTTGTGTATACTGAGAATTTGTCCCCAAAGCTTGAGAGATTTTTTTTTTTTCCTACAGCTGTAGCAGACCTGTAAGAAAATTAATTCCTTAGCTTAACTTTGGCTTGCTTCTTTGCATATGATTTTTATAAAAATTCAAACCCCTAAGATCTGGAGACAATACCACAGCTGTAGCTTTAGGTTTTTCAACCACTTAACTACATATCTACAAATTTTTCCAAAAGTTAACATTTATTTGTAAGTTCATACTATCAGCAATCCTTTGATAGGAATTATGCTCTTAAAAAATTAAGCTTAAACAGTAAGATGTAAAGCTAATAATGGTCTTTGATTTATGAACACCTTACCCAAAAGCAGATGAGACGTCCATAACTAGAAAAAGTGTGGCAACCTCCTTTCAACAGTGTAATAAAGAGCCTCTCCATGTGATAATATGAAAAAAAGCTACTAAAAACATGACCTTTTACACATCATTTGCACATTTCTTTCTGTTGTTTACTCTTTTCTATGCTTGTTATAAGCAGAATGACCATTGCATCACATAGCTGTTTGTTTCCTTCTCCTTCTCCTTCCAACTAGTGCTACTGTTAACATTCTCCACCACACTTTCTACTCAGAGAAACAGGAACATTCAATGCAGATTTACTAAAAGATCTCTTTTCCAGTTGATGGTAATTACATATAACAATGACTTTATCACGACAGAAAATGTAGGAATGGTTAAGAGGATATGCTCAGTGGCTAACAGGATATGCTAACCATATTTTCCCTGTTGTGTCACGGATTCTAGGAGTCAGGAAAGAATACAGAACACTGGGATTCTTTAAGAAAACTTGTACTAGTCTACTTCTGGAACGATTAAAACATCTGTGACAGGTAGTCTATCCACTCCATATAGGGAAACATTTATGTAGTACCATCAGTTAAAGCTTGAAGGAAAGTAACATCTGTTTAAACCAGTTTACCAAAACTAAGCATACATTGAGAAGAAAAAAAAGTAACTGGAGGCAAAAGGAGGATTTGTCTAGCTATAGCATAGACTCCTTCATAAATAAGTAAACAAATAATACTCTTAAATTTGCTAGGGTGCCCATTCAGCCACATGTTTAACCACAGCTTGCTTTTGCTTTTAACACCATATTAGTCTTTAAGGAGCAGGAATTAGAAGTCTGTGCCCAACTTGCACTCAAAGCTCCCAAGACCCTGTATCTTCTGCCCTCCATCTTAGTTCTTTTTCTTTTGCACATCTTTCTCTTCCCAGGTAGCAGGCACAAATAAAACAAACTGATAAAGTTCATCTACCTGAGCTGAATTTTTTTTTTGGATGGATAATTCCGCCAAATAAATAAGCTTCCAAATATTAGAGAACAAGAGAAGGGACACAGAACAGTCAAGACAGAACACTTTTGTTTTTGTCAATGTTTCTTTAAATCCCAATCCAGCTCCTAGTAAGACTGGACACTACTTACAACACTCCTAGAACTGCAGAAGAATGGAAACACAATAGGGAGCGAGTGGAGAGGGGGACAAGACAGCCCAGTGGCTGGCTTCAGACATTCACATACACAAAGCCAGCATCCACTGGAGTCGTTAAGGCCCAGATGCCCCACTAATAGGAACAAACCCAAACACAAAGGTAGCACATGAAATGTATTTACCTATTTAAACACAGGCAGCTGGTCAAGCTAGAATGGGGAAGGTAACTGCTAATTCCTTGTACTACAAGGAAGGAATGGAGTAAAAAAACCCAAGCCCACGGGCAGGTTTTTGCTTTGTGAACCTCTGTCTGTGCTGCTGGTTAACAGTGGTAAGTATAAAAAAATCAAAGAAAAATAATCTATTTATAGAACAAGTCAGTAGTCTGAGACATTTAGAAAAAAGTAAAAACAAGTCCTTCTTTAAAAATGGATTTACTAAAACAACTGTCACCCAGGATGACCCCAAGCCCTCTGGTCCTCTGGGAAAGCCAGGGGCAACTTCAAACAAGAACTGTTGCTGATTGTACACTGGTACACATCCAGCAAAGCCAGCAGGGAGGGGGATTTGCGCTGCGAACAGTATCTGCAGACTGCTTGCTGGTATCGCTTGAGGCCATGCCCGTAGCCTGGTGATACTGGAAATAGTTGTGAGTGAAACTTTTCACAGAAGCACATGTCAGTGTAACCTCTGAGGTAAGTGGGCTGTCTTCTTTCCTTCCCATCCCTGGGTCCAGATCACAGAAGCTGGTGCCCTGGGTGCTGTACCCCCTTGCCAGCTCCATCCTGCGTGAGACAACTTTAATGTGCAGGAGTGCAGAATTCTAAGCAAAGCCTAGAACAGGAGAGGGCAGCCCTGTGGAAAGGGAAGCACTCTGCTTTTCCCAAGCTCTGGTCTAGCTAGACATCTTCATCAGTGTTTTCTGGCCCTCCTCAGGACAGAAAGATCAGCTGTTCCCCACTAAGGAAACACATTTGCCTAGTGGAGTAGAGTTGGGTTTCTTTTTTGGTAAACAGAACCTTTGCCGATTTCTGAGATCATGAGCTCCTCTGCCCTTTAGCTACAAAAGAGAAATTAAAAGAAATTTATCCACTTGCTCCCATCCTTATAGTGTAGTGTTAGCTGCCTCGATATGGAGACAACTTAACCCTCCCAAGACGTTGCCCTACTCACTGGGTTGGCAAGGGGAGGCAAAAGGTAACTTCCAAAGCCACCTCCTTAGGGTGACCTGGTAGGCCTAAAGGCTCCAGCCTATGCCCACCCATTCCAGGCCAGATCCACTGCCAACATGTACTTCTAACACCCTGAAGTGTCTAATCTAACAGCCTTGGGTTTGCTCAGTCCCTAAGAGCAACAGCCACACTCAAAGATGGAAATACTCAAGTCAAAAAACACTGGCTAGAGCTCCTAATCAGGCGGTGGCTGCATAGGTGAGTCGGTACCACTGTGCCTTCACGTCCCCATTGTATGAAGGATGCCAGCTGTAAGGAAGGGACCAACTCTGCTGCAGGTCTGTACATCCTTGGAAGTGAAGCTCAGTGGCTACATTAGCTTCAAACCCTCTCTTCTGTAGGGTTTAAGTGGTCCATTTCCCAACAAGTTCCAAACACCAAGTAGTTGCTAACTTGTCTCCTTAAGATCTTCCATTGGTAGTTTGTAGCTCACTAAGAAAGGAGGAGGTGGTGCATGAGCAGGGCTACTTGGTCCCTGCATTGGCTTCTTTGCACAGTTTATACAGATGTAATCCTCATTCTCAGCCATTTCTGGAGAGACACCAACACAAACTTGATGAAACCACTCATCGCAGCCACCATCACACTGCACCCAATCCACCTGCAAGAGATCAGATCAGCAACACATAGCACATTACAAGGAAAGACAGATAGGCTTAGTTTCTATGAAGAAAATACCTTCTATTAAACCCACCTGATACACCTAGAACACAAAAGCTTTTGGGCACAAATTAATGCCTCATAGAGCTTGTTTTAAGAAGCTGCTTCAGTTTAATAAAAAAATAACACTTCCAACAAACCTTGCCCCTCTTGCACCCTTAGACCACAACAATACAAACACAATACTATTGAGGAAGATGACACTCAGCTCTCCTCAAATGAAAGACAGGTATGCGAGAACACATTTAAAATAGGAGCGTGCTCAGGGACACTTACTTCAGCATAGCTGAGAGTCTACAAATACACATCCTAAATTATATATATTCCCTTAGACTGCACTATCAAATAGTAGCTTTTGCAACTTAAATACAGAAAACAAAAAGGACTTGACTACTGCTTTTGGCTAATAAAAAGCCATATGACATCAGCAGCTTTGATACTTTTCTACCAGCTAGATATTGGGTATACAGCTGGTCACCAAATGCCAAAAAAATGCACAGAAACTGTAACTCCAAAGTGTCAGAACATTTAAGCTAAAGTATTTCAAATTTTGAGCTGAACTTGCTATAGAACAATTAAGAAAAGGCATAAAAAGTAAATTAAAACCTAGGCAGGAAAAAAGATTAGTTATTAGATTTCTGTAGTTCCCTGAGTAAAAGTACATGTTAATTTGAGTCAGTGGGCAGAAACTGAGATCTGTAGGATAAGGAACACAGATTCTTAATTTTAATGGCATGCACTGGTACAGCTATAAAAATTGTTACTGTTGCAGTTCTGCCTTCACCTTACAGGGGAAGATGACAATGAAAATATATTACAAAAATAACAGTAGTGATGACCTATCTAAAATGAAGAAATATTATCAGCTCAAGATTTTACTTTAGTTTGTCAGAAAATTGCTCCTGCACTAATTTTTAAAAGTGACTAGTAATGGACACTAACAGCTGAAGCTTCAGTCATTACATTCCTGTATCTGCCATTTTTTACTTGTATGGCATTCACCTGTTGAATGTACAAAAATACATCCACTCTTATGGCAAGACAGTCATTCCATTAAAAGCTTTGATTATACAACCAGTTTCATGTATGGAAGTTTGATAAATTTAGTACAACTTCTTTATAATATGAACTTAATGGCACTCTCCTCCCTCTTGCAATCTCAATTTCTGTAAAAATGTACTAATATAAGCTAATTATCATCTGTGAAGTAAAGGGAACAGTGGTACAAAGATTGTATCATCTTTTGAGCAATTGAGTGTAATTTCTAACCTTAGTGTAAGTTTAAGACTTCAAAATTGGTCTTTTAACTGGTCTTTTTAAATGTGCTAATGAACACTTGTATTCCATGTTTCAATTTTGCGAAACAAGAAATAAAGTTCTTGATATTTGTAGTTGTCCCTTACTCTCTCTTGTGCAAGGCAGTGCAGTACAGTCTCAATCCCACAGTTACTATTGGGAGTGGGTTTTTTTCTGCTAAAAAGCAGGAAAAAAAACATTCAAAAAAAATTTTTGATCATCAATTAGTCCATGTTAAAAGCTGACAATCAGGCAGTACCACAGAGAGAGGCAGATCAAGTTTCTTTTGTAATAATCCAATCAAGTCTAAAATCACTGATTATTTATCTCCAACAAGAAGTGTGAAGCAATGCAGTTTGTAGATCCCCCAGCCTGCAGCATCACTGTTCACAAGCTGTAGGCAAGAAATACAGAAAATTTACTTCATTTAGGAACTTTGCATATCCCACTTCTGTTCAGAAACACACTGAAGTCAGGAACATTTCTAGCTGACTCAAAGAATTAATCCTCTGAATCAGCCAATGCATGTTGCACATAGCCAGCAAAAAATTAAACAGCTTGAAGAGGTTAAACTTCCCAAACAAGACTGAGTACCTTTTCCCAGATTCTAATTTTCCATCTTCTCTTGTTTTAAAGTACCTAAGAGAATAAGGAAGTTCTATAGTTTTATCTACTACATCTGTATACCTAACCAAGTACTACTCAATCCTCTCTCATTTCTATCATACCACTTTTGTTGCTCATGCTGTTAAACCTAATTATTAAATTACACTGGGCTTTTCGACTTTGCATGGAATTACCTATGACAGAACTAAGAGAAAACTCACTTTGTCCTTGCAGGGCCTCTGGCAGTTCTGTGCAGCACATACAGCGTTCTCATCATCTGACTCTTCTGCTCCTGACCAATCGTACTTAGACGGAATATCTAGAACCTTCTTCTCTCTTTTTTTCTCTGTGCTCTCCTTTGCTAGTTCCACCTTTGTGACAACTGCCTTCTCTCGTTTCTTCTTTCGCTCCTCTTCCTTAGCTAGTTTCTTTGCTAGCTTGTTTAGCTCCTTTGTCTTATCCATGGTGAGTTTTAGCTTCTTTTTCTTGGGTTTTTCCAGTTTTTTCAGCTCTTTAGATTTTTGCTTCATATCTCCAAAGAACTGCTCTGCTCTCTCCAGCTTTCGTTTCCGCTTCCTCTCAGAAGAGTCTCTCCCTCTCATTTTCAGTGGTTTCTCATCCATGCTGTCATCCTTCATAGAAAAAGCAAAAAGATATTTTTTTCAAATGCAGATTTCCATATACTGCAAACCTGTGGTTTGAGAGATGTACTTACCTCCACCATTACCCTGACAAGGTATAAAGAAACCTATTCAACAACATGCTGTTACACATTCTGAACAAAAAGGGGCTCAATTTTATTTTTGCCATACTAGAAAAAAATCATAAGTGGTATCAACTGTGTCTAAGTACAACGAATCAAAAATGTCCAGTGCAAAAAGTAAATCATCAGCAACGATAAGGAGGCAGAATAAGCAGTAATTACAACTCCCTTCTCACATTGCTTTTTAATAAAAGTTGAGAAGATTAAAAATTTGTTACATGGTCTTGCTTACTTTTCATCCTAGGTCAGTCTTGCCTGTAATTGTTTTTGACAGAAAGCAATTGCTATTCTGGCAATTAAGAAAGAGCAATTGTTGAATTCTTAACTGAAGCAAAAGAAGAAAGTAACAGATCCATTATTTGAATAGCTTCCAAACTAGCACACATTGTAAATATCCTGGCATCATTAACAACTCTTAAATAGCAGATTCAGATCAAAGTAAGGCTTAAAGTTGGCAAACTCTGTCACACAGGTAGCATCCACAGTGACAAGTCCTATTTATAGCTGAAAGATTCACATGTATCCTTTGTACAAACAGGACTGACAATTTCAGTTAATCCAGCTATACACTTCAACCTTAATAATTATTAATAGATTAAGGACATACTATAAACCAGTAAAGACTCTGTTTGCTGTACATTACTTAATATAGCTACTCCACCCAAAACCAAATCCTCTGAAGATTATTTTACAAAAGTCTATTTACATGCAAAACAGGTAGACATAGAAAGGTATTAAATTCAAAATGAGTAGTTCTGGTCAAACAAGTATTCATAAGGGTT
>VYZV01018302.1:50197-81305 GCA_013401275.1 Pandion haliaetus | reverse complement strand
GTCCCGGGGGGGGGGGCCTGCTGCGGGCCGGGCCCCGGCTGGGCTGCGGCACAGGGAGTGTGCCCGATCCCGGCCTCCCCGCTAGGCTGGGGCCGGGGGGGCGGCGATCTGTGGGGGCCGGGCCTGCGCGCTTTCGGAGCCGGGGAGAATAGATACAGTGAAGGTGGTGTGAGAGTGAGGAAGGAGCCTCGGACGCACTCGCCCGCGGGCAGCCTGCGCTGAACCCGGCCTTTTCATGTCCTGGGAGGTTTTCCTGCCGTCCTCTATGGGCGGCGTGCAGGCCAAGCTGCAGAACAGAGGATCTGCGTCTTCCCCGCCCCGAACAACACCTTACCTGTCTTTAGGATACAGTTCAGCCGGCAGCTGAACAGCTGGTCTGGAATTTGAAGGGGAAAAAATCGTATTTCTCTAAAGCATAGTAATTGTTACTGCCTGTATCAGCTTATGTACAGGCAGAGATTGCTGTAAAAGAAGAGAAAAACAAAAACTAGCATAATTTGAAATTCCTCCTCGCTGTTTCTAGGATTTCCCACAGTGACTGTATTTAAAGTAAAGGACAGAGCAGGGACCCCGCTGGGACATACTGGCACGTTGTTCCCCGCCCCTGGGCTCACCTTCCCGTCCCGGGGAGGAGGCCGAGCTCACACCTCTCAGCCCTGTGCCCCGTCCCAGCACGGCTCAGGCACGCATCCACGCTCAAGAGCTGAAGACTGCTCTGGGGGCCTGCGGCCGAGATACGGCAGGTGGCCCGCATTACCACCCTGGTAACGCTTGGTGATGGGGAGAGAGGGATCGTGGTAGTATTCACCAGAAAATGTAACAACAAAGTGATTTCATGGGTTTAGAATGACGGAATGCAAGTAAACAGGGAACACCTCCAATGATTTGTCTCCTAAGGTGGTTGTATTGTTTTTGTCAGAAGCATTTGCTGCTACTAGGAGGTATTTCAGGGTGTCGGTAGACGGAGGCCTGACAAGGCTGTAGGAGAATTAAATCAAGCTTCCGTGCAAGCCTGGACTTTCACATGCAAAACAATGAGAGCACGAATTAGTGCTGCGTGTTTTTGAGTAACATGAACTTCAGGTCTCTGTGCATAGAGACCATGAAAAACAGGTTCCTTGAAAGTGGAATTATCATGTCTGGTTTCTTCCTTGCTTTTGTCTTTAGTCTCCCAAACTCTCTCACCCCAGATAACCACAGAGCTCCGCCGACATACCACGTGTGATACTTCTAACAGGCAAGAGAAAACATGTATAGCGTTAATCTGGAGTTAGGTATGGCTTCTTGGCTTTCCTCTCCCTCTGCACCAGCTGGGAGCACATTTGGAGAAGATGGTGACTGGGAGCAGTCAGCCTGGATGAGGTGATGGAGAGCTCCATCCCTGCGTTTGCTGATGATGCCAAACAGGGACTAGGCAGTGTGCTTGAGGGCAGGGTTGCTATCCTGAGGGACCTGGACAGGGCGGAGGAATGGGTCATGAAACTCAACAAAATTCCTGCACTTGGGTGCCAGGGAGCAGGGAGGGCAGGCTGCTCCCTGGGGAATGGGGTTGAGGAGCACAGCAGCATGGCTGGCAGCAGGGCTTCACCAGGGACCGCCCCGCACCCGGCAAACAGCATCTGGGGCAGCTGGGAGGCCTCATCACCCAGGTGGCTTGTGGGGACAGGGCAGGGCTGAGGTCAGGCAGGGACGTCGATCTGCAGAGCGGGATCAGCCTCTGTGAGGGGAACCAGGGTCAGACACAGCTCCGGGATGGCGGCCGGGCCCTGGGGAGGTCAGCCTGCAGGTGGGGCCCATGGCCAGCCAGGTGGGGCTGTGGGGAGATGGAGACCAATGTATCACTGGGGCAGGGACTGATGGCTCCAGGCTGGGCTGAAATGTTGTCCTGGGCCATGGGCAGAGTGGGGGGAGCCCCGGGGAGGGGGTGGGTCAGGGCCTGTTGGTGCTCTTGGGGCCCTGTCCCTGAGAAGAAGCCAGCGCTGTGCTGGTACGAGCTGGGCCCGGCTGCTGGGAGCAGCTCTGAGGGAACAGCCCTGGGGGTCCTGGTGGGGAGTGAGGGGGACATGGGCTGTCAGCGAGTCCTGGCAGCAATGACAGCTAACAGCAGCCTGGGCTGTATGAACAGGGGCAGAGCCAGAGGCCGAGGGGAGTCGTTGTCCCCCTCCACTCAGTACTTGTTAGCCCACATCTAGGTACTGCATCCAGCTTTGGGCTTCCCAGTAAAAGACATCAGTAAACTGGATCAAATTCAGGGGAGGCCACTGAGGTGATGGGGCTGGAGCGCTAGCCCTGTGAGGAGAGGCTGGGGGAGCTGGGCTTGTTCAGCCTGGAGCAGAGATGGCTTCAGGGAGGGGGTGGACCTTACAGAAGCCCCCAGTGACACTGGGGAGATCATTGAGGAGATGGCACAGAGCAGAAGGACGAGAGACAACTGGCTTAAGATGACAAAAGAGAGTCAGCCTGTAACATGTTACCTCCGTGAGGACAGTCGGGCAGTGGCAGAGGCTGCCCAGCCTCCATCCTCAGAGATTTTCAAGCCCCAACTGGATGAAGCCTTGAGCAGCCAGCCCTGACCGCAAGAGCCAACCTGCTGTGAGCAGGAGGTTGGAGCAGAGACCTCCAGAGATCTCTCCCAGCCTGAACTACCCAGTGATGAAACCGTGAGCTTTCTGTCCCTTCTTTCAAGTGTCATTGAGATATTAGAAAGGTCAAAGGTCATCTGGGGACACGAGTGACCTAATGGATGGACAGAGGTCCAGACAGAAACACCACCTTAGCTCATAAACCATGTTTCCTCCGAAACCAGGCTGAGGGACTGCGTCACAGGTACCACATATACTGGCTGTAGTAATTAAGGTTGAAAGACAGTGGTGAGTCTCACACACCGTCACGCTGCACGTGGCAGCCAGGCTCTGCTCAGGCCTAATTCCAGCTGAAGGGATTTTCACGTGGAGCTCATCACCTTGTAAAACTACTCATCAAATACTACCCTTGGCCCCTGCATGGTGTATCAGCTCCTCAAGGCAAGCTGTAGGCGTATGGCTCGCTAAGGGGTTAACATGCCTACTGTAAAGATACTACTGCTGATGGCAAACTGTTTGTGTAGGAGAGACTCATCAGCTGGCAGGAAAGGAGAAGGCAGCAGTAAGCACATCGCTAAGGCGGCACAGCGTGACCACTGCTGACAGCTGTGTGATGGACCGAGCCTGGGTGCCCCATTTTAAATCTATGGCATCGTTTGCCGTCAGCACCCTGGCAACAATAGTAAGATGCTGGACTTTTTTTTTAAATAAAGTGTCTATGGCATTCACAGTAAGTGAAAAATAAACACGGTACCAATACATTTTTTCATTTGAATGCAGAATTTATTTCAAACAAATAATTTTAAATATGAAAATGCTATAAATTATGAACATTTATAGAATATACTTTTCCCAAAGAAAAAGCTTGGAAGAGCAAAGGTGTCAAAATCTGGCTCTGCTAAACTGAATGGAGCCGATTGCTATTCAAAGGGTATTTCTCCCGATGTTTTCATGCAATTGACCGTTTTACAGACTACCATTATTGAGTCTAAATATTAGTTTACAGAGGCTGCAGTCTTCCACAACTGATTTATGACCAAAAGCAGTTTTTACTTGCTTACATTAAATCAAGCCACCTGATTTCCTGTACATACATAGCATAGCAAATGAAAAAAGTTTATGCCAGCAAGGAGAGAACTTAATCCAACTTCTTGAACAGGTAGAAAATATTTACAAATAAAAATGTTCTAAACCACCCACTTCTAGTCATGAAAAACTGTATGACCATTTACTTCTCTTGTAAACATTTATTTTTTTACGCTTTACCTTATGTAGACTGGTATTCCCAATTTTTGGATTAACGTATTTTGCAGAAATGTACAGCAGCAGAAATTCTTGATACTCAGCTGGTTTTATTGTCTTACTCCACAGCATCCTGTACATACAGAATAGAGCCGCTTACAGAAAAACATAATTTCTCCTTAGAATACCCCATTTTACAAGATTGCAATTATACAGTAGTCATTTCCTTCCAGCATTGCATATGTCAACATACGCTTATACCCTTCCAAAACAGGCATGTCGTAGAGATCAGTTCTGACTATAAATACTATATTAGTCCTTCTATGTACAACAAAAGACAAATTACCCCAGTATAAAGTAATGATACTTACACATCGGTACAGATTTGAACTACAGACCCACTTCTTTAACGAAGTTTACAGTATAAAAAAATAAGGAATGCAGTTACTTGCTACAGTATTTCCATATTTTAGTTTCTTGTGGAGTAGTCAGTAATACAAGCATTGCTTGTTTTGTGTAAAATATATTATTTTAAAATACCAGTATACTGTCCTTCCAGTTACAAAAATATAATTATGTCCTACAGAAATTTTACTGAACTAAAAAGTGTATAAAAAATACAGATCATCATTTTAGACCATATGTGAAATCAGAAATAAAGCAGAAGTAAATGTATAATTATTAAAAAATACTATCTTCTGGCTCAGTGAGCCACTTCTGATTTTGCAAAAAAAGGGATCAAAGCTTAGTTAGAAATTTAATGGCCAAGGACAAGTTTGGGCTACTGAGTAATAATACTACATTATTAGTGTGACTGAAGAAGAGCCACTAGAAAACATTTACAGCCGTTCAGTTCAAAGCATAAAAAGTACCGTGGTGACAGCGATAACGGTTGAAAAATACCAAAAAGGGACGGTAATTTAGCAAAAGGCAAAGAACTTTTTCTTACTGGTTTTATTTACTTCGTATGTACAAACCTGCCAGCCTTATGGCGCAGCTGCGACCCAGCCAAGCGCCCTTTTGGGCCGCTTTTGGTGGTGCTGCCCTGAAGGAGCCCAGCGCCTGCAGGTGCCTCACCCCAAGACTGGCCGAGCACAGAGGCAGCAGAGAACTTAGGGATGTAACAAGTTGTATTGGTTATGGTTGTCTTCCCGCTATTAGGGCAACTTAGGATTCAACCTATGAGGTTTATATAGGAAATAAATAGGGTAAACCTTTTTACATTTTGCATGGGTTAAAGTGTCAAATTACTAATCCAAATCAACCTGTTCCGAAGTCAAAGGCAGAAATCTGGCCATTGATCTCAATTGTAGCCAAAGCTGTGCCAGTTATGAATCTCCCATGTCTAAAAAGCCGATTTCCATGCTCAGCTGTGTTTCTTAACATCCTCAGGAATTTCAGTGACTTTTCCAGTGCTGCGCCCTTTGCTGAGCTGTTTCCCAGGCACCAGCAGCTTGTCTGCAACTCACATTGCTCACCGCTCTTGCAATGCTGAGGAGAAAAATCCCAGTGTGGAATCTGCCTCAACTGCACGGCAGAACAATCGCCACCAGGGACATTGCTGCTACACTTCCCAGGAATGAAAGACCAGAAAAAGAACAGAATATGCTGCAAAAAGTTGAACGGGTTTCAGTTTGTGGGGTGTTTGTTGGGTGGGATGGATTGGCATTATCATGCTTGATCTGGTAAATGAGGAAAACTGGAGAAACAGCAATTTATCAGCAAAGTAACCTCTTAGTTTTCTGTTAAGTCTCGTAAGAAAAAGTAGCTCAAGCTGGAATTTATCCATTCCAGCACTGCGTAGCTGGCAGGAGCCTAAGCCACTGCCTGCTGACTCAGAGGAAAGCCATCTCTGGAGTTACACTGCCCAAAGCTCCACAGTTGTTTACCTTCTATTATTTTGGGAAGGGATTTTTTAACATTCTTTTTCCCTGCTAGGAGAAACAACAACGGTGAAGCCACATATTTAATACAAAAGTCAAATGCTCAACTAACACGACATACTAACTTCCGGAAGAGTAATGAAGTTGTACCAATTTATAGCAGCACAAGAACTGGCTCCAAGTATTTTATGTGTTTTTGCCTGCCCAGAAACTACTGAGCTATTGTGCCATCTTAGTACCACGGGCCCTTCATAGCTCCGATTCTTTATCTATCTCATCTAGGTAGTATTCATCATCGGTGGTGGTATCACTGTCTGAGTCCGAATAAGCTGCTGGATCTTCCCGAGAGATATCAGTTGGCTCTCGGGGGGATGAAGCAGCTGATGACATTTTGCTCCCAGCAGAACTTGAGCTCAAAAGCTCAGCCCTGTTTATAGAAGGGATCTCTCCATCTCTGAGAGCACCAGGGTTATTAAGAAGACAAGGTCTCCATAATCGCCCTTCTGTGAGTGACCTCTTGATATTTTCCAGGAAAGCCAACTGTTGTTCTTTGCCAAATATACCAAATTCAACAGAAGGATACATCAAATTCCTAGCGCTGTAACATTTTTCATCGTCCGATGCCCAGTTTTCATTTTCATCACAAGACAACAGCTCCGAGTAAGATTTAAATCTCTTCCCACGTATACCATCTTTTGTTAGAATATTGCTTCCCGAGGCGAAGGTCTCATAGGAATCTCGAGCACAAATACTCTCAGAAAGGTGACGCTCACGCTGACTTTTGGCGTGACTCTTGCACAACTGATAGCTATGCAAGTTGGCATTTTTTAAGCTAGCAGACTGAGAGGTATTTTGACACCGACCAAGCACTGTCTGGGAAGTCAAGTTTTGCTCTGGACATGTGTCTGCCTGCAAGCAGCTATTTACATATGTGTTTGAGTTTTTGTCAGTTAAAAGTGGCAAGGGAGGACTGCAGGCACGACTGCTAGCTCTTCTTTTCTCATCATCCAGTGGGTCTGATGTAGTAGCACTGGGAGAAATGGGCTGGCTTTTGCTTTCTAACCTGAGATCAAATGTTTGGGAATTCTTATTTCTTGTGCTTACTGCTTTATCTGGAAATAGGGTTGTAAGACTTGGCATATTTTCCACTCTCACTGCCGTTTTTCTGGGACTGAAGGCTTCCTTCTGGGTGTCTGATCTTGTAAAAGACCTCCAATTGGTGTTATTAACAAGGAAAGAAGGATCATTCTGATTTTCAGTCTTCTTATTCTCAGCTGTTCTTGGTCTTGGCATATTCTTGTCAGGGTCCAGACTGTGATTCTGATTTTCATTGTCCGACTGCAGGAACGGCTGATGGCAATCTGTTGAAATCAATGAGTCAAGGGACATGTCGACCTCTAAAGAAGTGGCACTTCCATTGTTCTGTGAAAAAATGTTACTTATGTGCGGTTTGGGGGGTAAATTTTTACTTGAAAATTTTCGACTTGTTTTGTAAACAGCTGCCAGTTTATTTTTAATTGATGGTCTGTTTTTCCTCTTTTCTATATCTTTGACTTTGTCTCTTGTGCAGTCAGAGAGAAGCTTGTTCTCGTCTTCTGCACTCTGTGTTCTCTTCTGATCTTGTGTAACCCTGAGGACTCTATCTTTACAGTTAATGTTCAGGCTGCCTTCACTCTGCCTCTCTGATTCCTGCAAACCACTATAATCTTTACCCATCCGAGTACTCTGTGAGTTTTGCTCTTTTTTAATTTTTGATTGCTTTAATTCATCTGTATCTGTGCTAACCACTTCATCTAGCTGAAGTAATGGATCAGTACTGGAAGCTGTGCTTACCTCAGATGCTTTGTTCTGAGACTCTGAAAGCACTTTGCTACGAGAGTTTAAATAATTTGCATTTTTTCTTGAACTGTCAGCCCTTAATTGCAGTCCACCACATTTATTATTATACAGAGGGGTGGTTTGGTGTAGGAAATTTACTCTCTGTTTGACTTCGGTACTATCCCTGTACGTGTCTTCCACAGGAGGAAGTGGGATGTCAGCATGTTCTGTGCTACCGTTCCTTCCAAGGGAACACTTCTCTCCTGGGTGGAGGAGTAAACTGTTCAGATTTTTATTGGTGTTCACTTTAGGGGGCTGACAGCAGTTTTCAGAGTTTCCCTTCTGTATAATATTTTTATTTGTTGAAGCAGAATACAGAGGATTCTCTAAATGTCTGCCTGGCTTGGGAGGGGTTGATAAAGCGGACATTAGCGGCGTGGCTGTTTGTAAAACGTCCTTCTTTTCTTTTAGATATATTTCTGTATTTTGGCTGCTTGAAGCATCAGAAATGGTCTTACCTGACTTAGCCATTATTGCAGTGGATTGTGGACCACCAAAAGAAATTTCTTTTGTCACCATGTCTGAAAGCACATTTTCTGCTAATGAAAGATCTGCTGAACCATCTTTCCCACTAAGTACCATATTCACTGACTTTGAAGTACATATCTTCTCAGAGCTAGGAGATAAGTGGGAATTCTCTTCCTCACTATCAGCAGCAGTTCCTAAGTTCTGAGGTGTGACCAGAGCTGAAGATACTTGGTCAGATGAATATGAAGGCACCTCTTTTTCCAAAGTACTGGGGAAAAAAACATTTGCTAAACTCACATGACCTTCATTTTTCTTGTTTTGTATTCTTGGTGACTGAGCATTTTCTGTGGGACAAGGTATATCTGCATTCTCTGAATTATCTCTAAAGAGGTTACAAAATGTTCTTGAATGCCTTCGCGGTAATGTGTAATAAATTGAAACTAGTTCATGATACTTGACATGATCTTCATCAACACAAACTGTAAATGTGCTTGTAGTCTTGTATTTCTGCAAAAAATTTCCCCTCTCCTTACAATCTGAAAAGACAGAGGATTCTCTTCTGCTTAGATGTTTACATCTGTCTGTCAGTTCAGCTGAGGTACTACTACTTACTGAATCATTAGGACTTTTGGTTAAAGGACTGGGGTAATCTTTTTCTTTGTTACTTGTAGCAGCATTTAATGATGCTGATGTTAAAAATGAATGTTTTGAGTCTAAACAAGACACATCTCTTCTCTTAGAACAAAAGGCATCAGCTCTACCTGGAGTTTCAGACCTTAAACAATCATATGTTGTTCTACTTTCTCTAGGTAAAGAGATGGGCATATCTGACATAATACTACCAGCAATGCTAGCTGATTTTCTAGGCAAAGTGTAATAAATAACAAGTGGGTCAGGAGATTTGAGGCTGTTTCTGCTAGGGGAGCCAGTAATGCTGCAGCTACTGGTATGTCTCAGCAAGCTGTCTTGCTTGTGAAGCCTTTCAATACAAGGTGAATTACTCCTTATTCTTCTGCTTTCTTTTTCAAGGCAAAAATAACTTAAACTATGTTCAGAGGTCTTGGGGTCTCCATCAAAGCTATGCATATAAATATTTCCAGAATTTCCATTTTGTGGAGGACTAGTACTGAATTGTCCATTAGAGTCCTTAGTAACTAAAGTGCTTGTATTTTGCAGTGTTTTCTGTGAAATCTTTTTGTTAACACCTATTCTGCTCACTTGAGCTGGTTTTCCACCTTCTCCTTGAGATTCAGTAACTGTGCAATTTACTGAAGAGCTAGTTAGTGTTCCTAAACATTTAGAAATGTCTTTATAAGAAAGTGCTTGTGGAGAACTTTTTGAGGAGCTAGATGAACATTCAGGAGGACAGGACGACATGCCTTGGCAGTTTGCTAATTTTTCAGTGGATGGAGCAGAAGCAACATTCAACAGTGAGGATTGTCTCTTTGGAGTAGCTTGGTTAATGGCTTCTACACTCCGATCACCCTGTTTGATGCTCTCTTTTTTTGCCACGTAATGCAGATTATGTTCCTGCTCCTTCTGACTTGGAAGGAATGGTTCCTTCCTGCTCTCATCAGCTGGCAAAATACAGGGAGGCTGACTGAACACACTGTTGGGTGGGCAATTGTTTTCCTTCATTTCTACATTTCTTTTATCACCGTTTGATGTATACATTTTTGCAATATCTCCTCTGGCATTGATTTGGGTTTGTCTCTTTGATCTCATTGTGTTAAAGACAGATGCATCACTTTGCAACATGGCAGAAGCAGGGCTATTAGAGGGAAAACTCTGGGTGTTCATGTAGTTTGTATCTGCTTGTTGAGAAACTGACTGTAATGGCATGTCTTCACCTGGCAGTTTCATACCTGCAACTTTTTCCAGTTGTGTCAAGTCTGCCTTAGTACTTCTTTGGGTAACAATGACTGAATTCCTGTTCAGTCCTATAGGTTTTGTTTGGTCCTTTGAATTAGGAAAGACTGACTCATCAGTTCTGATACTAGATGAAGAAACTGAAGAGTTACAACTTAGCCACGGCTGACAGCCTTCGGTGACTTCTGAAAAAGTTCTATTTGCACTTCTTGTTATCCTTTTGATATTCGTATTTTCTGGAGAATACCCATGGAAATCATTCTGCAGGTGCTGTGAACCAAACTTGGCATTCTTTGTATGTGCCCACTGCTGGTCATTTAAATTAGCCATAATCACTTCAAAGCTGGCATCAGGGGAAATAAATGCTTCATCACTGTAGTACTGAGGAATATCAGCCCAAGAAGGATAGCTGTCTTTTCTTCCGTAAGAATTTTTTTGGTTTGCATACAACTTGCCATGAGAAGAAGTGTCTCTATAGTAGGACCTAAAGAGATTATTTTCCGATTTGTATAAAGGATAATTTTCCCAGTTATCAAGGGACAATGGAGAAGTAGCTTTGTCAGGGCAACTAACTCTACTAAAGCAATTACTGCTTGAAATAGATCTTCTATAGTGGTGTTTTGAGTGGTAACATGCGTATTTCTTGGATTCTTGCAAAGAGCTAGGATATCTACCATGATCTGTAGCATGAAACTCCGTCAGTGATTGGGTTCTAAACATTTTTTCTTGAGTTGATGTTTGTCCAGGAGAGTCTGTTGTGTTGTTCCATACAATAGAAGACAGAGGAATTCTCTTTGGGTTCTGTCGACCAAATCTGGGTACAAAACCATTGTTGCTCTCCCTTGTGAACGGATATTGTAAACTAGATGCTGATAGCTGGTCAGAAGATACTAATGATGGACATCTCCGAAGGGAACATACAGAGTAACTTCTGCCAGCAGTATCCCTGTTCATACAACTCTTGTGCCTAAATCCACTGTTCTGTGTTATGGAAGGAGGATATAAGCTACCTTCTGAAGACCGTCCAAAAGAAACGCAAGACAGCCTGCTGCTTAGCAGACGAGAATTTCCATCGACTGGATCACCGTATTTGTAATCTTCTTGAAAGGCTGTCTGGTGCCAGTTTATATATGCACTGTGTAATTTCCTTGGTCTGATGAAAATCTTGTGTTCATCTTTGGCTCTTATTGTTCTCAGGCCATCTGGGAAAAATGTGCTAGGCATGTCACTCCAGTCATTTCTGTGTTGCCCCCTACTAGCAGTCTGCCTCCTTGAGGTAGGGAATGCACTACTGTGTTGGACATTTGATGCATTGCTAGTAGAAACTGTCCTGTCCAATGGGTCTTGGGCTTGTTCCTGGGCCAGCTGGTCATCCAGATCATTTAGAACTGCACAGGAAAAAAAAAGATACGTGGTTTTGTTCTAATACTCTTCTGACTATTTATATTAAAAAGTTTAATGTACTACATTAATAATCAGAACTGGTTTTGAAAGGAGCCAGCTTCTCAGCATTCAAAACCCTTCCCAAACCACACATTCTTCCTCCACAGGACCTTTCAGTGGGCACCCATTATGACTACAAGAAAAACAATGTGCTGCTCCATGACTGATCTTAACACTGCTCTTTATGTAAATGTTAAAGTCTTTATGCTATGTAAAAGAAAAACAAAACAATTTGAAGTCTGAATTCTTACTCACACGCTATATATATAGATATATGTGTGGGTGTGTGTGCGTAAACTTTCCAAATCTAGTTTGTAAGCAAAAAAGTCCCTGAAAAGAATTCATTAAGCAAACATGGACCTTTCTGTGTGTTCACAAAACACAGTTATGATGTAACTGTAAGAGGACACAGAATCCTGCAAACCATCAAACAAGCATATTCAGTAGTCTGGCATGTCCACTGTTTGTTTCATTCAGAAAAGAAGCTCTCCACTAAACTGTAGCGTATTACTTTAAAATGAGCACCAAAAATGGTATTTTCTATAAAAAAAAGGCTAATAGTTAGGAACTCGTGATTCATTCTAGCAGCAAAGCTGTATTTATATATGTAGACAGTCTCATGAACTGGAATTAAACACTATACAGCTCAGTTAACTAAGATATGCAGCCATAAGACTAAGTGACAGCAATGTATTTAAAGTATTTTTACGGGCAAAAAATATAATGCCTTTGCTAATTGTATTCTTTTTGTATTTTTAAAATAGCACTCATAAGATATAAACACAAATGGGTATGGCTGTTTTGTTACAGCGTTTCCTAATCCATTTAAATAAAAAAGACTGAGCAGTCATTACAGAACTGTGCTAATAGTACAGAATCATTAAGAAAGCATTGCTAGGTATGTATCGTTGGAATAAAAGGTGATACAAAAGTACTAAAATTTTCAACTGTTCTAAGTTTCTCTTCAGCACAAAAGGGAGAAGACCGCCGAGAGAGTCAGTTTAGAGCACAAAAAAAGATGAGTTGTTTATGAGTCCTCCATTTGGAGGACATCAGCCAAGCTATGTACAGTTTTTCTCTGTCAGTGGGCAAGTGTGCACAGTTATGCCTGACACCCAGAAGTGATGACAAGCATGTGAGTTTCAGAAGAACCACAGCCCACCATGCAGTGCTCTCCCCTTCCAGCACTGCCGACTCACCCACTGCTTCCTGATCATGCTTTCAATCTGTGACCTCTTGTAATTTGGGGTGGTAGAAAGTAATATCCATGGATATTTTTTTGCATAGATCTGAGAAAATTTATGGAAGAACACCCTGATACTCCCATAGGCTGGGTCTGATCTTGTCTCACTTCCCAGCAGTGATGAAAAAGAAAAAAAAAAGAAAGGACCAGTAACTTTGACTGGTGCTATAAAGGCTCCCAGAAAACTAACTGAATGCCATAATGCCGCTTGCTTCTGTGGTTTGAGGCTTTACAATTCATAAAACCAGGCCCAGTAATTCATCATTATCAAAATTATGCATGCAGGAAACTGGGATGAAATTCTTTTCACATAACTGTATGTCTGCATCTAAAGGATGCAGTATGGGCTCCTGTCATGATTAGCAGAGAGAAATGTATGCTATTAAGGTGTGATTCTTCTGATCTGGATCTGTATGAGATGCAATGCACTCTAAGAGTCACCAGTGACACATCTTGAAGTCAATGTCAGAGCAGACATTCTGCTGTCAGATGAAGCCAGCAAAAAGTAGCCACTCTGCTAGAAAGTAATGAGCCATATCTTTACAGCCTATGCTTCTGCAGAAAATTCTCTGAAGCCAGTCACCACAGTCACTTCTGGTAACAATAATATCAGAACAAAGTAAGGACACACACTTACCACTGAAAAACTCCTTCTCTAGCTGTTCATTCCATTCCTGTGTACTTTTCTCCATCATTTCATTTTGGTTTGCATCAAAAGAATGACCACTTGTTTCAGTTGACATTGGGGAATTACACATTTCAGCCTGTTAAAAATTGTAAGGGAACATGATTTTAGTTCTACACGTGGGTTCAAATCACGTTTCGCATGTCACATCACAAATCATGTCACAGGTCAGAGGTCAGTAAACTCTTTGTGGGTCCATTAAATATTGTAGTATTAAAGTATACAACTGAGGATTGTAAAGTTGCATGCATTTTAGAGACTTTTAGATATGTATTAAGGAGATTTGCTCATCTTGTCCTCATACTGTAGTATGTTTTGGATACATGAGTTACAATGACCTTATAATAAGGGGCATAGTTTACTTATTTTTTCCATATGCATACTTATTGCATTATATCTCTTAATTTATTTTTCCTAATCTCTTCTCCCTTGACCAGCACATTTTAAAATTCACACACTGTCCTACCAACAGATTTAGTAATTTAACACCACAGTCAACTTTCATATTGCAAGACAGCACTTTAGGGGGCTGTGATAAATTACCTTAGCAGTGAGGAAAATGTCATCCTATTCCCCATGTGAGTTTAGTTTACACATTAAGCTGGAGAGGTTCCTATCCCATCCATATTTCTCTCAGATCACAGTCTCAGACAGTAGAAGTGCAGAAAACTGCAGAACTGCTGACTTATTTTAGCTGAGACACTTCCTCCTTTTTTTTGATAAAAAGCCTTACTACTTTCTAGTTCTCAATATTCGTAGTATTTTGTTTGCCTAGCTATAATAATCCATTTATATAATAGGCAGCATTCTCTGATATGATCTTTGTTCAGCCATATATTAATACAGATTATCCTTTTGTTTTTGAAGTATGAGAGAAGGGAGGTGGCCAATTTACCTCCTCTATACCTTTGATTATATACTGCATACCTTCTTAGTCCCCTCTGTGGTTATACCACACAACTGAAGAGGAGGAAAGACATGCTAGTAATACAGGCCAATAAAGTAATTAATGTAGCAATTATCACCCTTGGAGAAAATCTGTTTATTTCAACAGCGTGCACTTAAATTACATCAGAAATAAATCTGTTGTTTCATCCTTAAACTGAGCTTGTGCTTATAAAATGGAACATTCAGCCAAAAATTAATTTCCTACTGTCAAAATTTACATTTACATGGTAATTCTGCACTTGGAAATGTTGCAGGAGAGGCTCTAGCCTACTGCCTGCCCAAGTCAGTTACTCTTTTTCACCCTTGTACAAATGAAAAGAAACAAAGTAAATACACTAGATTATTTATTCAGTGTCAGTTTTGACCTATTTGCAGGTTGGTTACAGTTGCCAAAACATGTGAGGGTTTTGGCCTAGGAAATTATCCCTGCAATTACTACCTCATTAAGAGAAAACTGAAACCTGATCAGAGCTAGACTTGGGGCTTAGCTAGGAAAGCTTTGGACTTGTAGAGTTAACAGGGCAAGCTCATTCTACCGCATTCAACAGGTTCACAATACAGACATTTTACTCAGTGTTTAAAACAAGAACAGCAAGAATACTATTTAAACGGGCGTAACAACAGCCTAAACAAAGGGGACCAGTTTTTGAAAAATCTGTGGTTTAACCATTGCTGACAATAAAGTTGATAAGCTACTTACCGTTGCCATTTCTTCCACTTTCGAAGATGAGCTAGCAGAACTGTCATATCTGTAGGCAGGAAGATTTAAATGTTGGCTTTGAAAAGGAATGGGATGTAATTTTACCAGGTAGTAAACATCCAGCATTTTCTCTTTAACAACTATTGAGAAGCATCTGAAAAAAGACTGCTCTATGAAGAATCCATCCTCCCCCCCAAAAAAAATCCTGCCAACAACAAAATGCTGGGGAAATGTCCCATTCATTTTGGCCTTGTCAGCTTGCAAATGTTGTAGCTGTACAGCCAAGAATGAACTCAGCCTAGTGATATCTCAATGTCTGCAACAGCCATAAAGTAATTGTTTCAATCCAGCATTATAATCAGACGGTATTACTTCTTTTTCCAAACAATAATAATTTCATAGGTACTACAAATAGCTGAAGTTAACTACTTGTAAATCTGTAAGTGGTTTGCATCTGCAATTTTATTGTTTTTCTCTTCCATTTCACCCGGCTCAGACACAGAGCTGTGCTCTGCCCCTGCGAAGCAGAGACAGACAGCAGATTGTTTTCGGTGTGAACTTTGGAACTTGCTGCTACTCACCCAAAACAGCCTTTATTTACCAATTTTTAACACATGGTAGAAGGCTCGTCTGCTTTCCTAAGCTATATAGGACTGGAAGGGCTTGGCAGAGAACTGGCGAGAGTGTCTGTGAGTAATGCAGTGGTTAGAACAAGCCAAGAAGCCCTGAACATAAAAGGTATTCTGTTCTACGGGTGACTTGCAGACATACAAATACAAAATAAACGAAAGAAACAAGAACAGGACTTGACTTCACTGAGTCTATTCGAGTCTGCAGATCCTTATTTTAGACCTAAGCAAATCCAGCCCCTTCAGAAGCCCTGATGGAAATGTTGCTCAGCTTGTGCTTATTGCCAGTTCTTCCTTGTCTCAGAAACTGTTTTTTCCCAGGAAGTTAATTCTTCAGGGAAAGTGAAGTAGGGAAAGACAATTCTGCTCAGTCCTGTTTGTCTCAAAGTCTTTTTGAATGACCTTGTTCTTAGGCTCTTAAAACCTTCTTGTGCTCAGGTAGACTACTTTATTGTGCTTCAACAGCAAGTATAAACCGGCTTGTTGGCAGGTTCTTTGTGGCCCAGCCTTTCCTCCTGAAGTGCTTTGTCATTTGTTTGCAATGTGCTTGCAGGCAGGGAAGAACAGTTGAAAGGTGCAATTTGTTTTTGCTTCTGTAATTGTGAACTGTAAAACCAGGATTCCTCTCTGACATGGGGTCCAACTGAAACCAAAGGAAACAAGCCTGTTGACCTCAGTGGGC
The DNA here is from genome assembly GCA_013401275.1 of Pandion haliaetus. NCBI lineage: Eukaryota > Metazoa > Chordata > Aves > Accipitriformes > Pandionidae > Pandion > Pandion haliaetus. Next base: position 65,053 of record VYZV01018302.1, on the reverse strand, counting down.
TTAGGATCTGGCCAGACAATCTGAATCCAAAATTCCTAATTTTTCCTTGTAGCACTGAATATGAACAGCCATTAATTCAGTGGATTACCGCTCCCTGTGAATGATGTTTACAGAACCAGGACTCAGAGATGTACGTCGCTCTTCCTTTAAACTAAAATAATGTTGAATATGTTTTAATGCTTCTACAACAAATTAAAAATGAAAGTTACGTTTCAGAGTTTTTGCAATGATTCCCTGCAAACCAAATTCAATGAAATCCTGTTGCTTAGTGAGTTACCTTAATTTTAATTATATGCATAACAAAAATGTAAAAGCTTTGTTAGAAGCTCTCCTCTTCAGCTTTACTGTGCAAAGCTGCTCTACAGTTCTCCCCACTTGGTGCTCTGCTTGGTGTTGCGTTAATTGCTCCTTGCAATGAAGCTACATGAAGTTGACATGTTAGTTAGAAATGTCTTCTGATAGTCTAGGCAAAAACTAAATTTCCATTTGCACCTCCGGCACTATTCTAAATTCCTCCATCTCTTTGTTGTCACTGTTCTTTCAGAAATAACTGGTCATTGCATCCTGCTTTATCTTCCTCCCTGCTGACTTATACAGACAAGGTTATTTTAATCTTTTCCCTATGCCAATCCTTCTACTTCTCAAACTGCCTCATTATTTTTTCTGAGCTCTTTTAAGTTTTTCAGCATTTCAAAATCAAAGTTTTGCTTACTTCCGGAGAAATACTGCTTAATTTTAGGAAAAAGTAATTCAGCCTCTTTTTTGATTAAGGATATTGAGCAATGTTTACATTATTTTGCACACGCATGCACGCGCACATACACACATACCTGTAAACATCTATTATTCATAAACAGAAAAGAAGTTAAATTACTGCTCAAGTTCAGAAATATTTGCCAGCAGAAAAATACTACTCACTGTGGAAACCAAGAAGTTCTATTTTATACTTTTTCACTTATATACGTATGTATCCTTTTTATGACAACCAAATGTAAAATTAAAAGTAAAAGATGACTCTACTTACTACTGTCACTACTGGTAACAATAATATAAATCCATAAATTAAAATTTGCTGCAAATTAGTATTTTCACTGAGGCACCTGTCTTCCCCAGGCCATCTGCAAGTTGCCTAATGTCAGAATGTAATCCGTTTTCTTCTATACTATTCTTATCAGTACTACATAAGCCAGCTAAGCAACAAACACGTAACTTAAATATGCTGAAAACACAATTAAACAGCATTTCTTTTCCAGCATGAATCACACTTACATACAAGAATAAGGATGAATTCAAGATCACCGAACACCTTTGAAGCAAAAGTGATCAAACATTTCACTACCTTCAGACTACAGTTACAAACCTTTTATTAGCATCTTCTGTATCTCCACATAAGCATAGTCTGCTTTGCAGCATCCATAATTTATTCTCACAGCAAAACACCGCCGCAGCTGATGAAACTGTCTCTCCAGTACAGAAAGGACCCTCTAAACAGCCATTAATACTTAGCCATTTAAAAGCTTCTGCCAGTTAGGCTTACTTACAGGATTTACAGTGCTGCCTCCTATTGTATTTCACTAGCTCTCCAAAATAACTCTACCTGGTGAGAGGCAGATTATTTCAGTGCTTTGCCTATGCATAAAGCAAACCACATGCCACGGCAACACCTAGAAGAGGGTGGGGGAAGTTTTCGACAGAGAGGCGTGACTAGAAAATGTAGCAATCAGCTCAGTTACACGTCAGGATTGACTTGTTTATTTTTCAAGCTGTGCTTGGTAAGAAATCAAAGGCATCTGAGGCTGAGATATGATAGATTTTCTGTGGAAAAGCCAGATAAACACATATTAGAAAAGCTGATGCAATGAGTAGGCACTGTTTATTTTTTTGCCTTCTTAAATTAAAAATCATTTCAATGCTTAGATTCTACAGCAAAGCCTAGACCTTTGCTTGTGCACTCACTACCTTACCATGCACCAGGATAAGTGCCCTTGAAATCTGCTTCTTAAGTTACACAAGTGCCCCTTTATTCTGCAGGGAGGGCTGAGGTCTGGTGTTGCTGTGTCCCAGCATAAGGGGCACTACCATGTCACGGGAAAGAGGAGGGAGCAGATGACATCTATGGAGCAGTGTTAAAACTTTGCAATTTTTTTTTCTATGCCACGTTGCTATGTAGGAGAGTTGTTACCAGTAAACATCCACAAAGCTAACCTCACGGCCTCTATTCAAACCTCTCCTTAAATCTCCTTCTGCTTTGATACAAACACTCTACAATGGCAAGCTGCTGTGCTACAAAACCTATATATCAGACTAATCATCATTTCTTTAGCGGCTTGCATTCCCTTTCATTGTTCAGTATAGCTGTTCCTTGTCTTAGCATCATGCCACCTAGGTGCCCCAGGCATGGACCAGAATACCATCCTGAGACTCACAAACACAGTGAAAATCAGCTCTTTGTGCCAAAGATCTTGCAGCTTCAAACTTAGATTTCACAGCACTGCATAATCCACCTTTACCTATGATTGCCAGTCCCAAGCATTACCCTAAGATACACAAAAAATAACAATATTTCACTCAGGTGTTGCTGACGTACAGGACTATACAGGACAAAAGTTAGGAGAGAACAGTCAGCCTAACTAGCCGGAGCGTAGCCCCCCCATTCCCCGCTTCCCAACAGCAGCTTTAACCCTGTGGATGGCAAGGGAGAAGGATGCTCTTCAAACAGCAGCTCCAGTGCTGCATATAAGACCATCTTTGGTTCAGAGCCAGTTGAAACCAAAGCCCTGACAAAGCACAGAAGACGGAAGCGCTGGAGAGCTGCCCTGTTTGCCTGGCTAGAGCTAAAGCTGCAGGCCTGTGTCTAAGCTGCCTCTGGGCTAGAAATGGTGGGAACTGATGCAGCAGAGCTGCCTGGGGCTGGTAGTCTCTGCCATGGCCTGGGAAAGGTATGCTTTCCTGTTATATCACAGCCATAGGGCACCAGATCCCCATGCGCCTTACACCTTGCCCTCTTGAGGGGGAATGAAATAGGATGCAGCCACTGCTAAGTCTAGGGGCTTTCATATACTTAAAGCCTTTATGCAAAACCTGAGCAAAATACATTTAGCCAAGAGACTTTACCTATTACTTGCCACTTAGCCCTCGTTCTTGACACAGAACAGATAATCTCTCATTACATGACCAAGTAACATCCCAATCTTCCCAGTGAGGTGAAAGGCAAGAGACTGGAAAAATATTTTAAGAAAGTTTTCTTAGCAAAACACAGAACATTCGTAGACTTTTTAAAGCTGGAAATAATGTATGTTCTGATTATAGCTCACCGTGGTTGCTTCTGAGTCTGGTTTTTCCTTGATTTTCTAAAGGAGAAAAGCCAAGCAAACGGTGATCTGAACCCCAGAAAGGAAGCTGAAGTGTTCTTTTGTGCTTGAGGATTTGTGCGGGATGACATTTTTAATTCTTTATTATCTAAAAATATTATAAAAATCTGATTTGTTTCAAGTTCTTACTAAACACAGTATTAAAATATACATTAAAAGTTATGTCTTCATAAACAATTTTCTTTTGCTTACCTTTTATGCCAAGAAAATCCAGTTTTATTGACATTTTTGGACAGACTATGTGACATGCTGGCTTATAATGACTAGCTAGAAGACTAAGAGAAAGATAAACAGATTTAAAGTTTCAAAAAGTATTATTTGGTTTGGGTGATGCACATGAGATACATGAGGCTGATTTTCAAAAAGTAATCAGCACTCAACCCTTTGAAAACCAGAACTGTTTTAAAATACAGGCAAATTAGACATTTGATAATTGAGGCACCCACATTCATTACTCAGTTTCTTTTCACCTTTGTAAGAAATATAAATATGACAACCCTGAATATACAATGGTTTAGTAGACTGTAATGTTAACTATGTAACAGTAATTCAGACTAAGGTGTCTTCTGTATCACACGATTCTTTATGATGGGATTCCCATGGCCACTTGAGTACATTTTTTCTGCTACAAACTGCATATCAGAACTGTATTTTAAATGCAAGATATCATGAATGATTTCTTTGGGAAAGTTATGATTTGATTTCTTCAAACAGAACATACACCCAGTCTGCCTGTAAAAGCAGCTGGCAGTTGGTGTGAAGGAGAGGATGAGTATTGCTCACAGATTAGGGAAAGAAACTGCAGGGTCTGCTATTAAAACATGCCGCAGGAAACTGGAGGACATAAGGAAACAAGACTTCACTCGGGTATAAGGCCCTGCATAATTTTTTTTTTCCCCATTTAAAGCATCACATGCCTGAGACAATGCAACAGCCTGAAAATGGCTTATCCAATGACTGTAGGAGAAAGCAAAACCAGAAATGAGAGCAAAGTGTCACTGACAAGAGCAAGGGGCAGCATTTTGGACCTAGTCCAAAGTGAAGTGAATAATTCATGTCATGAGATTTAAATCCTCTGTGTAATACACGGCTTTCACTTCAGTGACAATCACTGTGTATTACAAAATGCTGCATCCTTTACCCCTTTCAGAGCCTAACCTCTTGGTGGTATTGTTTGACTTGACAAGGAAGGTAACATCAGGAGAGTGCTAATAGCACTCTGCTGTAGCCAGGATGGTCTAGAGATGTAGTCAGAGCAAGGCTTGCAGGTGGAAGTAGTACCTTTTATTAAACCAACTTACAGTTGGAAATATCAGACAACCCTCTGAGGCACACAACCCCTCCTTCAGATCTGAAATAGAAACAGCAGCTTTCGAAGTTAAATACCCGACAACAATTACACTGAGTTTAGTTAGCTAATGCATCAATTAGACCATCTCTGAAAGAGAAAAATAGTAGACAGCTGTGGATTAGAGGGGATGTTGGGGGAAAATGGTCAAGAAAGACGGAGATCTGTTCTGTGCAGATCTGCAGCTTCAGTAAAAATTTTTAGGGTTTCACTTTTCTTCTGAAATACATGACTGCTTCCAGTTACTATGAAGCACAAATAGGAAGAGCTCAATGAAAAACATGCAGAAATGTGAATGGAATAAAAGTATATATTATGCCTGAAAACGATCTGGATGGAAGATGAAAAAGACAGTACAGAATGCTATGCTTGATATAGAGACACTATGTTTCTTGTGCATGTTCATTTTGGATGGGCAACAGAACCTGTGAAAGGAGATCTCCAGAAGTTGCTTCCCGGTCAACCCAACTTCCCAGGCTTTGTCACCCACTCTCAAAATCAGCGCTGGCATGCCTTTAGCCCAGTGTTAGCAGGAAAAGTTTTCCACTCGTACAGTCGAACCTCTCTCACCCAAACCCAGATTACCTACTTATTCCAAATGTCATTTAGGTGCTTCTAGTTTCTTTAAGAAAACTAGGTAAAACTGAAACAGTTTTTATACAAAGTAAACACTGCTGCTTTGATTGGGAAACCACCGCTATATTTACTATAATTACAGCAACTTAATCTTGATTAGGAAAGAAATTTTTTACAGTGAGGACAATCAATCACTGGAACAACCTCCCCAGGGACGTGGTGGAGTGCCCATCACAGGAGGTTTACAAGATATGAATGGATAGGGTGCTAGATAATCTCATCCAGGCTCCCCTTCCCACAAAAGGTTGGACCAGATGATCTTCCGATGTCCTTCCAACCTGGGCTGTTCTATGATTCTACCTATGGGATAAGAATATCAGGGATTTTCTGTTGTGACTCCCAGCTGTGCTTTTAACATAATCTGCTTAAAGAAACATAGTCATTTTGAAAATATATCTTTGGTAATACTTTGACATGAGAAGAAACTCAATACAATTTCAGAAACTCCTTAGCCATTACACTCTGAAATGCTCTAAGACATTGCTTTGGTGACCATTATCATATAAATAAGGAAATGGAAAAATGCAACTCACTGGTGTTTTTGCTGTTCCTTAGCTGGTGCTCTAATGGTGGTTTCAGCATTCTATTGACATCAGTGTAATTCTGAAATTTTTTTCTTTGTATTTCTTCAAACCATTCTCCAGTCACTCCCTGCAGCCCTGTTTCAGCCTTCTTTCTCTTCAGAAGTTTGCTAGAAAGGAAAAAAAACCCACCAATTTATTTTTAAGCCATTTTAGATATTACAGGCACATCATTAGAAACCCTCCCTGTTGTTCATTTAAGTATTTACAGTATATTTCTACTTATAATTACTTTTTAAAAGACATGGAGACGTGAGACATAATACATCCACAGCAATCACATAAAAGTTTTAGTGACAGCAGAATTCTCTGGCTTAACAATGAGATTATGTGATCAGGTTAAGTGGACAACTCATATGCTTGCATTATTCTCTGCCTTGATGTGCATCCTTTTTCCTTGCAAAAATGAGGTAATAATTCATAAGCATTGTGAAACTAATTGAAAGTAAGATTAAGTTCAGCCAATAATCGAATTAGAATAAATAATACTCTAACAAAGCAATTCTTGAAATATTTATTCACTCATTTACGCAGAAGCAATAAAGATTATTCTGATTTTCAAGAGGAAGCTCACCGAGGCCCTGCCAGTGAGGTGCCCACCACACATTTTCTATGTAAAGGAGAATAATAAATTGTGAATTCAGCTAATAGGTATTCATGCAACATGTTCAACGAGTTTATCACATTTTCCTCTTTCCTTGCTGCATAGTGATTCTGCCTGTGTTTAATATGTATGGAAGCAACTAATAATGAATATGAATGTTCTGCCATGCCAAGACGAAGCCTGAACAAGCTACACACATGTGGCTGCAACTGAAGAAGCTGTTTAGTAGCAAATTGAGGTTGTAGACCAAGAGGTCACAGGAATGAATTGTTTATCTGGACATAAAAGAAGAAGGTACAGTTGCAAAGGAGTTGGAATAGTGCAATGGACATGCAAAGTTACTTGTTTTCAACTTACATTACACAAGTGCCTAAAGCATAGATGCAAACGCAGCAAATCCACGCCCCAACTGATTCTGGTGGCTACAGAACAAGATTTTGTGCACAGCCTGGAGATGTAATACCAATGTTCTAGCAAGACTTTCAAGTAAATCTTCCACCTTAATCAGTGGTAAAACCCATGTCTAGGAATACAGATGCTCTCAGAGAACGTAAATTACTTTGGTTATCAATTTGAATAAAAACTCACATTCTCTGAGACAACATTACCTCACAAAGCAAACTTAAACATCTAGTCTGGAAACGGATGTATTTCCAACTGGAATTGATACAGGATATATTGTCCATTCTAGCACCTACAGTTCATCTGGTGGCATCTGAAGAATCGGGGGCAGGACAGAGACATTTCTGGTAAATGAGTGACTATTTCCCTTGAAGAAGATTACACAGACACATGCACAAGTACTAGCCATTTGAAGTACGTTTATTACAAAGGCAAAAATCTTAATCATCACAGATAACTGCCGCACCATGGGAGTGACTAAACACCGTAAACGCCATCTGCAGCACGGGAAACAGCCTAGCAGTAATGTGAAACAGGAGGAGGCGATGAACAAAGCGCTCTCAAGCGCCAGCTTCATGACCTCACTCCTGCGGCCTTAGCAAAGGGGATCCAAGACACCACACCGAGCCAGGCATGAGGTATTTTGGGAGCGGCTGCAGTCACAGCGACTGCCCGGAAAACAAGCCCGCAGCAGTTTTGCTGAAGTCCCGAAAGTAGAGACGGTCTCTTAGAACCCACCCCTGTGGTCTTTTAAAACCCCGCCGGAGCGAATTGGTTTTTCTCCTCAGAACGAGACGCGTCCGGATCTCCGGCCGGGTTTGGGCGGGAGCCGGCGGGCTGGCACACGGCGCCACCTAGCGGCGGCCGCCAGAGTCGCACCCGAGCGCCCGCCACGCAGCGGCCGCCGCTGGGCTTGTCCCGGGGGAGGCCTTCAGCCTCCGCGCCCACCGCGGGGAAGCTGGCGTTATTTATACATAAACGCCTATTTCATGCTTCACATTTAGGCATTCCAGAGGGGAGAAGAAGAAGAAATACAAAAAACCACACTTACTCTGGCATCAACCGTATCGGGCGTTGCATGAACGCGCCTCTCACAGAAAAACTGTATTAAAAATCTGGCACAAACACTGACATTAGTGTTTAAACACTGTAAAGCCTTTAGATGCTTGGCATTATCTGTGGTCATTATCTGTGAATGTGCTGCTTTTGAATTGTGCTCCTCAAGTCATGGGATAAACCCTTTAAATTGCTTGTGCGTATTTGTATTTACACACACATGCAGGCCCCCTATATATATAGAGAGAGAGTTATGTGAGTCCTGAATAATATTAATATGATACATAATATGCAATTGCAATATGGCATGACTATTAGGTATTTCTTATTTGCGATGACTCCCAGCCAAACCACATCATTTCCCTATATACCTGCTCTGTCAAGTCTACATGCCCCCTCATGATACTAATGAACGACAGTTGTGAACTAGAAGGAAAGCCTGTCTCAAGAAACAATTACAGCAGAAGATGGTATCTGCAGTCAGTATTGCAATGAACTTGCCTTTGAGGCAGCGCTATTGTTACTTGGATTGCAAATTATATATTGAGACACTGCTCCACAGGAGTGTCAAAACACCTAATGCTCTCTAAACCAAACAGACTAATCCTGCTTCCCTGTCTGCTCCATCCTTCCCTTCCTCCTCCTTTCTCTACAGCCACTTTGGACACTCAGCCACTTCCTTTTGAGATGAGACAACATCACTGTGACTGGGAAAAGTACCTGTAAGCTGCTACAGGATTAAAGGCAACTCCATTCCCAGGATAACTTGCTCCACGAACAGGAGCAGGCAGCAATCCTAAATGACCTCACAGGCTACACCTCATTACCTTTTCCAGTCTATTATCCTACACAGCATCTAAACTAATGAATCACTCAGCAGCAATTCCTTTGCACTGTTCTTAAAAACATCTTCTTCCCTATCGGCACAAGGATGTCCCAGTATTTCTTACACAGACATCTCCAGGGAAAAGGTAACCTAAATATATGTATTAGACTTTCATGTGGGTTATCATAAATATTGTGAAAAGAGCTGTAGCCTCCCCCGGCCACTTCCTGTAGGATAATAAGGAACTTTAATTGCTATTGTAAGAGGAAAGGTATTTTCTCTACCATCTTCATCCAGAATATAAAGCAGAAGACAGATGTGTAAGGTAGTAGAAACTGGGTTGCCAGATAGGACATCTGGGAACATCTCTGCTGTTTGCAGGGGACAGAGGACTCAATTCCACTTTTGCCAAAGCAGAAATGATGATTCCTATCGATTTCAGCAGAAGCAGGATTTGGCCCTTAAGGACTCTTACCACACCCCTCACGAGAGAACAGATACACAGCAACCAGCGAGCACAAGGAATTGCACCAGATGAAGGATAAGCAGACCAGTATTCGCTCCTTGGATCAAAGCTCTCGGTGTCCAAGAAGACAAGGCTGAAAGGATTGCAGATAAAAACAGTGCCGACAGCATTAGATAAAAACTACAGCGGGGCAGATAATTTGCAAAAACAGTTACCTAAAACAAGCTTATGTCTTTACTCTGTTTATATTCCTTACTTTGTCAGTGAGAAAAGGCTAGAGATGTTAAAAACCAGTGCCTGTTCTTTCCTAATTTTTTGCTTCGATTTACCGCCTTCCCACTGCTTTATACATTATGCCACACTGGTGAACTGTGCATCTCTTATCATTTCTATGGCCAGTTAATTTTCTAGAAAACTCTGGCTGTTATCACAGCCACAGGTAGCTCTAAAATGCATAGGCAATAATATTTTCTTACTCATAGTTCCTTTTAATTTTATAAAAATAATTTAAAGACATATTTTCAAGTTGTCATCTTACTTGAAAAATAGGAGAAAAGTATTACTGACAACAGCAAAAACTACCACAGCTGAACTAATTTGAAAAAATTATTATCCACTATTTCATATAAATATATAATGGCAACAACAACAACAACATTCAGGTTTCCAAGGTGCCAGAGAAGCTCCTGTGGCAGGTTAATCCTACCAGGAAGGAAAATAATGATACGCAGAGCCAAGATACTCTTTCCTAGCACATCAGACACACAATAGGTGTATTTTCTAAGGCAGTCTTTATTCTTAGTAGCTGGTATATGTTTACTCACATTAAAGCAAACTTTTGTTTATTTTTCTTTCTTACTGTTTTCTGTTTGGCTAATGTCAATAAACCAAGTCAGCTTCATTACTACATGTAAAACTTTATGCAGAAGTAGGTGAATCAGAGAGGAAAGCTGACTCGCATGTTTTGGTTGCACACACTACAAGACAATGTAAAAAGAAAATTGAAAATGCACTTACTTTTTCTTTGGCTTTTGTATTTATAAAATTAAGCATTTCTGCAGTAATTCTCTGCAAAATCAAGGCCTCCTCTATTTTGATGAATAAAATGTTGTGTTGGCAGTAATGCTTGAATCTAACCTGCTAGGTCATTGCTAATCAACCACTCATTTAATTTTCTCTTCCCCCAGTTTTCTATTTAAGTCTTCATTCTTTTCATTTTTGCTATTATGCCCATTAACCCACTAAATTGCCATCAGAAGACATACTTGTCCGAGTATGTGACCAATAAAACTAAAACCAAAGATATGTATGGGCAAAGAGGATGTGCCACAACAAGGAAGACCAAAGACTGTGTTGGTTCAGTGTTTCTTTCTGACTGTGACCCAAATGGAATGGGAGGACTTTCACTGTCCTGAACAGGCATCAGGTCAGGCTGCTGGAGAGTCACTTAGTGATGAATTTTCCTGAATGGAAAGGAGTAACTGGAAGCGCCAAGAAAGGTTCACCTGAAGGACCGGGAGACACTTCACAGCCCAGCACTGAAGTGTATGGGATATGTTTTCAACCCCACTTTGACAGGCACTTCAAGCTGCCAGCTCATAATTATCCCTAAATATTTAGATTCCAGAAATGTGCAAAACCACGAGATGGAAGCGGGGAGGAAGTGAAAAGGGAATGAATCTTCTCTACTTTTTCCTTCCAGACTGTACATTTAATAGGCAGAAGTACTTTAAACATGAAGATACCACTTCTGTACATGATTTTGATACACACCCTATAGTACCCTTTCAAGCAGCAAGTTGGGCTACTTAAGCAGATAGCTGCAAACAGTAAATGTCATTTTGACCCCAGAACACTTTTTTGACAAGGGGCATCAGATTCACACATTAAGTCCTGTCATGTGTGTCAGGGATACAGGCAGGGAGTATGTGAGTTAAAGGCAGAACTCATCTTCTGCACTTACTAAAGTTCCACCTTGTCTGCTCATGGGGAAAATCCTTCCATTTCCACGTCTCTTCTTTTTAATTAAAAAGTAGAAAAATCACAAAATCTGACATTATTACACTACCTCTATTCAGCAGATTTATTCTTATAAATTCAAGCTGATCACCTGCTTTGAGATAGCCTAATATGGTGGCAACATGTACATTCATCAGACACAATTAACAAAGACAGACTATCAGCATACACAGAACATTCTTATCAGACTCCCACTACGCGTTGAATACTTCTTTTTATTCTATTAACTCACAATGTCTTTTGTGTCTACAATTTTTTAACTTAAGTACCCTCTGTACAGTGGCTAAAAGTTACCTCTGTTTTTTTCTCAAAGCATTAACTTCTCATATTAAACTATATGAAATTAATATATTGCAGACGACTTACTCTAGCTGCTGTTTTCCTTCACTGAGTCCAGCACTTCATTTCCCCTTGAAGCTTTTGTCTGTTCCCATGGGCAAGAGCACAGACTCACACTTTTCTTTGAAACAGAAAACTAGGAAATGTTGTAAGGGCAAGGACAAGGTTCATTCTCATGGTGACCACATAACTCCTTTCCGCTCTGGCAGCTCAGGAATCAGAAGTTCTCAGTTAAAGCTCAGAAATCACGGCCTCAACAACTGTCTTCATCAAGTTAAGTTTTTTAAGCACAGAGCATTGAAAACTGAGGTCATGGAAGCTGAGGGTGATTAATCACCCATCTCAAGCTGTAACAATGCCTCAAAACATTACTTTTAACATGAAACTATTTCTTTAGCAGCTGCCCTGGGTTTACAGTGGAAATATTATTTCAGTCCTGCTGGAACAAATCGAAAAGGCTACAAGTATATATCTTTTAATTAAGTTTATACAGACTTTGAATGTGAAAGCTTTTAGTCCTTTGGGCAGCTGGTCAGTAAGAGGGAATGAGGTGAAATACCACTAGTAATGTCACAACTACAGTGGGTGCGAAAAAGGGGAAAGCTCCACTCTGAGAATGTTTTACAGATGATTTACAATCTCTCTGTACAGGCTGCAAATGACAGGTCAAAAAAAAGGGTGTTACTTCATGATGCTACCTACCAATAAGTCACAAGCTACCTACCAATATTATATGGTAATAACAAACAAATCCATGATGCAATGCAAAGGAAGGCTACCTATCATTTTTAAAGTGTGTCACATAGTTTCTGAATAGTGGTAATTAATATCTCTAATGAGATGACTTCATTAATAGGAATTTCCATTAGCATTAATACATGCTAATAGGTGCAATGGATATAATTCTCCATGCAAAGATTCTGATTTGTTTGCAGGGATAGATGCAGTCTCAATCCAAATATACCACCTGACAGGAGTAAGTTTTGGGCTCCTGAAGTTCTGTCCTGGAAGTCTTACAGGGAAATACAGATGTGTACTCTGTGTGTCACATGATGGGTTAGAAGGCTGGGGATCAGGTCTTTTTAGGTGTCTCAGTAAATCTGAAGCTAATGATTAACAGCAGATATATTTACTCTTCCAGGGTAGAGCTGTTAGTTGATTGTGAGACCTTTTATAAGTATTGATAGCATGCAAAGAGACAGCCATCTTTGCAAGTAATTTACAGCTCAGCCATGTATTATAAATGTAACTGTCTCACAAAGACATACAATACAGATGCTACTCCTCATGTAATCGTTTGACTTTCTTTATGCAAAACTGTTCCTAAGTAACAATGTAAAGGGAAAGCCAAGAAAACAGACGCAGGCCAGGTGAGAGCTCTGAATGAGGGGAACTGGTTTCATTTGAAGACCAAGGTCTCATCTCTGCAAGTGGGTCTGTGTGTGATAGCACATGGGTCTGGACACAGCTCTAAAATTGAGAGGCTCCAGACAGGCTTAGACATTTGTTTGTACAGACCTAAGCTTGAAGCCTAGGGCTCTCAAAATACACCTTTGCAATCTCAGAAAATTGTGCAGAATCTCACATAGAGCTGAAGCAAGATTCTGGTCAACAGAAGTAAGACAGGTCAGAGTGTACCTGCATACAGTTTATGTTACTACAACAATACAAAAGCCTCATTTACATTTCTTTAAATTAAGGAAAGCAGTCATAAGAATGAATGTAAGCTCTAAAAGTTGACACAGTGGATGTTTTTCATCTGGAAATACAATGCTTGTATACATGTATATAATACGTACTTACACAGATCCTCTGCTATAGTAGCTTAGAATCTCGTAATTTATCACAACTCTTCCACTGGAAATAGAAATATTATAGTATAATAATACTTTTAAATATAATATTTATATGTATATAATTTAATATCTACACATATATCTTTCAGAACATGCAAGTCTACAATGCAGGAACAAACAGACTGCAGAGCACCCCAGCCACACTGCTTGCAGCTTTGCTTGGCTGCAGCTCTCTGCACTAAGACACCTGTATCTAGAAATCCAAAGATATGGTAAGTAGAAGTACTGCAGTTCCTTGATTATTCCAACCACACAAATTAACCTGTGTGTAATTTATGTACATTAAAGCGTAAACACACTGCACTTTTCCTCATTTACTCTTAGCTTTTGTTTTGTGGTTTTGATGTGGTTGGTCACAGTTAGTACGGTAACAGTACATATACCTATTTATTTCTGAGGTAAGACTGATAAAAAGAATATAGTTTCACGTAGGAGTTTAAAATGCAGGCATTGAAATACAGTTATTACACTGAACAGTGCTAACATAATAATCTAGCTGCAAAGAAGGATTAGGAATAGATACGCTGGTGATGAAAGGGAGACTAGGGAAAATGTGGGCCTTCTCTGGAAGGAAATGGAAGACCTGGTTATCCAGGATATGGGGAAGGCTGAGGTACTCAATGACTTTTTTGCCTCAGTCATCACCAGCAAGTGCTCCAGCCACACCACCCAAGTCACACAAGGCAAAGGCAGGGCCTAGGAGAATGAAGAACAGCCCACTGTAGGAGAAAATCAGGTTCAAGACCGTCTAATGAACCTGAAGGTGCACAAGTCCATGGGACCTGATGAGATTTATCCAGGACCCAAGTCACACATGGCAAAGGCAGGGACTGGGAGAATGAAGAACGTCCCACTGTAGGAGAAAATCAGGTTCAAGACCGTCTAATGAACCTGAAGGTGCACAAGTCCATGGGACCTGATGAGATGCATCCATGGGTCCTGAGGAAACTGGCAGATGAAGTGGCTAAGCCACTATCCATCATATTTGAGAAGTCGCGGCAGTCCAGGGAACTTCCCACTGACTAGAAAAGGGGAAACGTAATGCCCATTTTTAAAAAGGGAAAAAAGGAAGACCTGGGGAACTACAGGCCAGTCAGTCTCATCTCTACCTGGAAAGATCATGGAGCAGATCCTCCTGGAAACTCTACTAAGGCACATGGAAAATAAGGAGGTGATTGGTGACAGCCAACATGGCTTTGCTAAGGGCAAATCCTGCCTGACAAACTTGGTGGTCTTGTACAACAGGGTAACAGTGTCTGTCGATGAGGGAAGAGCAACTGATGTCAACTACCTGGACTTGTGCAAAGCATCTGACACTGTCCTGCACGACATCCTTGTCTCTAAATTGCAGA